>KZ808193.1:192155-211338 GCA_000696205.2 Oncopeltus fasciatus | reverse complement strand
TGAATATAAATATATTTTAAAACTATAAAATATATTAGTATGAATATAAATGGGTGAAACACAAAAACTATAAATTAATGCATTATCTTATCATCTTAGGCAAAATAAATATATTATTCTTATATTGTTTTATTATCTAATGTATTTAAGAATAATAAGTTAGAAATAAATACTATATACACGTACTTAAATTTTAAAAGAAATTGTATATTTTTTAAATTAAAATGCTTTAAACTATGCTATATATTTTTGTGCATATAGCATCTAGTTTTCTAAAATCATGGCTAATTTTCTGAGTCTAATCAGTGATATACAATCGATTGATTTACGATTATTATTATTGTTTTTACGATCTACTTTCTGTTAACTTTGTCAAGTGATTTATGACTTGTTATTGAACTATCATAAACTTTTCCTGGCATTCCTTGTGCACACCTTTCGAGGACCAAAATTATACACCCAGGGGCGCGCGCACCCACTCACACATTTATTGGTTACAGCTTGATTGGTAGACATGATTAAGCATACGCTTAAACATATAAAAAAGTCCGTCCCGCAGTAGCTAAGCTAATCTAAGCACTTATAAAGATTTTTCAAACGTTTTTGAGTTTCATTAAAGATGGACATGAATAAGAGCTTATAAATTAATTTAATTTACCAGAGAGAACAATTAGGATAATATGACAACTAAGATAAAGTGGCCGAGAAGAGATAAAAAGAAAAGCTTACTCATTCGTAGATTTCCTCAAAGTGTTTTTGGATACATGTTATAGAATTGAATTTTACAACTATTTTGAACTATAAACTTTTTCCTTACACAAAGGATTATGATTATAAATTTCAGGCGTTTGTAATGAAAACCTAAGCACTGAATTTGTTTAATATATTGTAAAAATAAAAGCCAGCCCAATACTCAAAATTGCATTCTTGAATATACTTTAAAATATGAGTTTTTAAGAAATGTATGGAATAAAAGTAGTGGCCAAAACTTTTTCACTCCATTTTTTGTCCGGCTTTTAAAAATTATTTGGGCGTTTACTTTTTTACTATACATTTTGAATGAAGCATGGAAAATCCACTTAGATTTAACAGCTCCTGAGGAAAGGACTTTCTCAAGTTACTATTTTGTTCTTTGTGTTTTGCCCTTGGAACTTTGCAATTAAACATTTCTGAGAATTTGTAAGTTCAGGGTGGTTTTATTCCTTATAAAATTTGAAAATGCATACTATGTGTTTACGTATAATTTAGAGTAAATACAAGATACAAATTTTCGTGATTATAATTAAATTCAATATTTCTTCTAGTAACTCCAAAGTCGGCCATTGTTATTGGGTGACAACAGAGAGGTATTTGAATACAGGATTATTATTATTATTATCATTATTATTATTTGAACAATTGTTAGTCTTAGTATTTAATATAATATAACAATACTTCATATTTCAATGAAACAAGTTCACACACATTTTTTGGGGCTTTTCATAGCCTAGCCTGTGACCATAATTTATGTGCGGATGTATTGTGCTGCCGCCGAAATACTAACATTATTATTATCATTATTATTATTAGCGTATCACTAGTATTGCTGCTATTATATAATATAATAATCTTAAGTGTGCTTTTGTGGGGTGCAATTTTTGAAAGATCATCTGTTCAAATGTCTTTAAGAACAGTGTTTTAAGATAATAATCAACCACAGTTCAGCAATTATGAAGCCTGAAAATGACCCCACATTTAATTTTGAGAAAGATAATAAACACCATAAACAGTACTTTCAAGAAGACAATTTAAGGGGTGAGAATCCTGTTGGTCCATGTCCCTATTCAGGAAATAGTACTCTAGATTCACCTATAAAAAGTAATATTTTCACCAGCTTTGCTCTCCAGTATGCTTCAAACTTAGTGGACTCAGGTAAACAGATAATTCATTACGAAGTTGATAAGTTTATTTCAGTATCTACTCTTAAATATTTCTTCGCGATAGATATGAACTATGTGAAGAAGAAGCTAGTTATATTATTATTTCCATTTGTAAATAGTGACTGGTCACTGAAGTATTTAAAAAATGCTCGACTCATTCCAAAATTTGATCTTAATGCTCCAGATCTATATATCCCACTGATGGGCTACCTGACTTACATATTTGTTGGAGGACTGTTCAATGGAGTAAATACCAGGTTTTCTACTGAATTTTTGGGTGTTCTTGCATCTCAGGCAATCGCACTAACAATACTTGAAATAATAATCCAGGTTTTGACATTGTTTTTTATAAAGTCTTCAAGCATATACTTCCTTGAACTAGTTGCATATTCTGGATATAAATTTGTTAATGCAGCATTTTGTGTTATTTTGAAAATAATCTTCAATTCAACATTTGATTCTTTGATTGCAGTTTATAGTGGAGGATCATCTTCTTTTTTTGTCATTAAGTCTCTGAAATTAAGGATTATGTATGACTTGGATGAATACGAAAAAGACTTACCACAGGTTTCTATGATTCAGAATATTGAATACAAGAGAAAAATTTATTTTTTGCTGATTACTGGGTTTTCACATTTTTTTCAAGTTTGGTGGCTTTCTACTTGCCTAAATTAATATCTGCTGTATTCTTTTTTATTTAATCTTTTCTTTTAAAACAATCATGTGGTCTTATATTTTATTTCTTTGTGCCATGTGACTGTGTATAATTATCTCTCAATCCACTATAACTAGTTTAATATCATATATTAGAATTTGTTAATATATATTGTTTTTGTCAATTTTGTTTTCTTTATTTTAGATGGATGTAAGTAAATTTGGCTTTTTGGCGTTTATTAATAAATAATTTAAATTTTATCAGCAGATTTCCATGAAGGAAATAAAACAAATTGACTATCACATTGATTGATCACTATGATGAGTCCTTTGAAAAACTTCTTTGATTTTTCACTGGCTACACTTCTATGCTATGAAAATGGTACATATCTCGTATAATTTAACAATAATAGAACATTCATTTTTGAGGGAACAACTCATACAAGCTTTCAAGATAGTAAAATGTAATATTGCAGATATTATTGTGCTTAATTATCCAAATTGTGATGAAATTAAAAAAAAAATCTTTTAGTTCAGCTATGCATCTATTCTGGGTGATGTTCTATTTCCATTAGATAAATGCACTAACATTGCCTTTTGCTGTAGAATATTCTAGAGCTTTGAATTGAACTGATGGCCATTTGTGAAAGGAACTTTAGGAATCTTACATACTGTAAAACAATTTAGCAATAATAGCTGGGTACCTCATAGTTGATATTGATTTTTCTCCAATAAAAATCCATCTTGCTTAGTTCAATATGAACATATTACTATTTTGTTAACAGCAGTCAGCTGATGTGACCTCCCACTGGTTTTTCCCTGGCACAATTCATTCCAAGCAAATTTGTCTTAAATTACACTAACTTTTCTCTCTTAAGTAGTCTCACTCCTCATTATTTCTTTTTTATCAAGTCAATTTTATGATTTCTCTATCTCCACACACTTTTATGCCTATATTATTTTTTCAGTCCCTTAATCAAGTTCCTTCTGCCTTTATTATACTTTCTACTGTGAACTTTGCTGTCTACTGTTAGATTAAAGATTTCCTTCATATATTACTTTCATTGTGACAATTCTACTCTTCTTTCTTCATCTGGCTTCTACATATTATGACAGTGAAGGAACTAGTAAGTATATATCTTTACCTTTCACATTTTTTTTTTTATCGGTATTCTCATTTTTTACACTTACCAGCAATTTCTTGTTTTCCCAAAATTTTCCAACTGCCATTCAACTTCCATGTTTTTTGGAAAGAAAAATATGTTATTGACTATATTAAAATTAACCTTATAACCTAAGCAATTATTTAATTCCTTATTATCAACATCTTATTTATTTGGATAAAAGTCTAGAGATATCCCAAAAATGTCCATATAAAAGAACAGAAAATTGTTCAAAAATACATTAAATATATTTCTAGACTAGACATTTTTATAGCAAGATGTTGCTCTCGAGGGTCTGTTACCAGCTTTTAAAAAAAGTGTCTATAACTACTCTAATATTCCTCTAATTTTTGATTTTATTCTTATGGTTTGTTTAAATTGATCATTTCTTCACAACATATAAAATTAGACATCTTATGTTAAAAATAAAGTGACATATGATTTGTGTTCTGATTTTCAATAACTGTCATTTATTTAAACTGAATACTTGCCATTATGCAATCACCATCCATTATCTGCCTAGAAAAAAGACATTTAATACATTTCACTGACTTACTCTCTTCACTTCAAGCATTACAAAATCCTTTCTCTAACAATCCAATACACAATACAATACAATATTCAGCTTTTGAATAGTAAAGGAAGTAAAATAATTTTTGCTGGATTCCCAATCACATAGGAATTAAGGAAAATGTGTTAGTTGGTTAACTGGCAAAACAGGCCATTAATGAAGGCATAAAATATCTCATTAAGATTTATTGTCTAATTCCAAAAATCCATTTTAAAAAAATGGGACAAAATGGTTAGAAATATATAATAATAAACTAAGAGAAATTAAAGGGGATGTCATGTTGGAAAAGCTGTATTAGAAGAACACATCGAGAAGAAGTTGCGTTAACCCGACTAAGAATAGGTCACTCGAGATTGACACATGGATATCTAATGGCTCGAGAAGAGCCAAAAATTTGTAATGCATAAGAGAAAAGATTAAGAATAAAACACATTATCATGAAGGGTAGAGTATATAAATGTGAATAAGAATTATTAAACATTTCATACCACTTGGATGAGGCTCTCGTGGATAATACAAAGAACACTGATTGATGCGTAAAATTATGTGAAAAATAAATATTTACACCAAAATATAATGTTATTGACCGATATAATTGCACTCTATAATAATTTAGAACTTTCATTCGAGGCAGAAATGACGGGGGTGAGTGGTGGGGTCGTTGAGGGTGTGTGTTCTGAGGGGATGATAGGGTACGGGTAGGATGGTGGGGAGTGAGCGGCCATCTATTTCCTCTTTTAAGCTGTCGGACTCTGATCTGGATGGCTGGCACACACATGCAGACCATCCAAAAGGGGCCTAGGACTTACTCATAGAATCTCAGCTATTGAAGCAGCCCCTCACTCACGAACAGCTGCCCTTCTTTCTGAGTACTCTCGAGTATCCAACAACACCATTGGCACGTTAATTAATAAACTCTCTGAGCTTGGGGGAGAAGATGCAGCCAAGTTGTTGATGAGGACTGCACCACTTTATAAGCTTAACTCAGATCCCCTTATGGAACAAGAGACACCCAGCGATACGTCTAGAAACATATCTAGGTGAAATTCCCTTTCCTTCTCTCCCTTTTCCTCAAGCTGGCTTAGTAATATGAGGGGGAAAATTACTTATAAATTGAGCAATTTTAAAGAATTATAATCTGAGCTGTATTTATCAATAGCAGCTATGTGCTAGGGGATGGGGCAGCTACACTCCTGTCTGCCAGCCATACTTAGTTAGTTCTTAGGCGTAAATGACCCAAGTGGTTCATCGCCTATTTAAAAAACAACAAAAAAAAAAATTAAAAAGAAAACTGAATTTCATGTTATCTCAATTTCATGAAATTTTTTATTTTAATTTTTTTTTTTTAAATCTAGCTTAAAAAAAAAAAAACCTAGACAGACTCTTTGGTCATTTTAAACCCAATTGCATCAAATTCAATTAAATTAAATGGCACTTTTGGTTGCAAATCAGGATACCCAAAAATGTATCCTAATTTATTTTCAGCATACAGCATTTTTTAATAAAACACTGCTTTTTATATGAAATTTAAGATTGGAATGTACCATTTTAGACACACCAGGAAATATACTAACATAAAATATTAACATTTTGACCACATAAATCCCTAATTGTAGGAACATATTGTCCCACGAGTGGCCCTATTGAAGAGCTAAGAGTCTGTGTCTGTATAAACATGCAGTAAGGATATGTCAGTCCAAGTCAGTTATGCCTCACCAGTTATTTCCATCATTCTCCACAGAGTACAGCGTTTCCGTAGCATAAACTTTCACTTGGACATGCTCGTGTACATATAAGCTGCACCACCATAGCAAACAGACTGATAATTAAATAGCAATATTTCACCTCCTAAAAATAAAAAAAAGACAGTCTTACCTGCTAGGAAAACCCAGGATCTCCAGGTCTGTGTCAGACACATTCACTTCCAATGCCCAGTGTTTTTTAGGGGTTTTCTGCAGAAACTATACTTTAAGTTCTATATTATCTTCTATTTTTTTATTAATTTAACTTTTATTTTTGGATAATCTTTTTAATCATGAATAGTTAATATTTCAAAAGAAAAATTTTGAACTTTCTTTTCTTCTTCTAGAATATTCTGATGTAGTTTATTTTTGCTTCATATTTTATTAAGGTCTACTTTCATACATAATTCATAGTTATTTGTGATTTATGCTATTTGAACAATACCCATTTATTTTTGGCCATGTAAAAAAATTTTGTTAGGAATAAAAAAAAAAATTACCTATTGGCAATTTATCCTCATCAGTATCTTCATAAAAGCTGTAGTAGTCAAAGTTGTAGAAAAATAATATTTATAGAAAATATGAAAATTGTCAGGTGATCTGTAAATTTTGAAATTTAAAAAAATAATTGTTTTTATGAAAGGTTAGTCAAGGATTTGTCTTGGGAGCTGAAGATTTGTAAACAAAAAAGTTCATTAATTTTCATCAACATTTCAGCCTAAATTTCAGGTTTTCATCAGGGCAAATAAGATGGTGGGGAGAGAGAGACTCTTACTCTACGGGGAAGTACAATCATGATTTAGTTACTGTAGAGTAAGAGTCTCACTCCCCCCGCCATCTTATTTACCCTTATGAATGCCTGCAATTAAGGCTGAAAAATTGGTGAAAATAAAGAAACTTTTTTGTTTACAAATCAGTTTTAATTCTTTGAATTCAATTTTAATTCTTGAGTTCCTATTACCAAAATCTTGACTAATCTTTCCTCATAATTCTTTTTATTTTTAGAAATAATTTATTTAATTTTTATTTTAGGGTCAGAAAAAAAATTTTAAATTGTAAACTAGTTAAATAGCAATGTTAATGTTAAGAATCTCTGGTTCTATGATTTTTAATTTAATACTTATTATAACTGTGGCATAACTTATTCTATTTTAAAAATATGAATTAAAAATGTAAGGTTTTATATATTAATTTAATTATGTAATCTTTGGGCCTAAAAGACTGATGTACCATTAATATTCACAATCAATTTTGAATTAAAGTAGTTCTTTTATTTTAATTTCATAATGCCCATTACTTGAAAGTTTCCCACAGAAGGTAAAAAATGTTAAACTTAATAAGTTCACTATTGGGGATTTATGGCGCTCAACTGCTGAGGTTATCAGCGCCAATAAGTTTACTCAATCTGATACCCTTGTGTTTAGGACCTAAGTCTATCTCTATCTATTGGTTCTGGGAACCAATTCTAGATTAGGGAACCAATTCTAGATTAGGGAACCAATTCTAGATTAGGGAACCAATTATAATAACTTAAATATATATAGATTACATTATTTGTTTTATTTAGATTTTTTTTTTCAATAATTTTCATGTAGATTTAATATTTATATGAAAATCTTCATAAAGCAGATTAAAAAGAATTAACAGTTTTTATTGTTTTATGTTTTATTTGTTTAATTTTTTTCAATCCAATATGGTCTGTATTTCAAACTAAGCATTAAAAAAAAAAAAAAAAAAATTAATTTTGTGTTATTTGTTTTTATGCAGCAATTAATTAGTGATCTAATTTTCATTTGAGGTTTATTAAATTGTGATCTCACCAAAATTGGCTTACTCCTATCTAGTAAGCATTTAATTACTCCAATAGGTTCTAGACTCATTTTTTAACTCAATAAATGTTTTTCTTTTTAATCATTCACTTTAAAACAGTTTTATACAAGTTGAACTCCTGTTGAAATAGTTTAAATATTGAAGAAAACAAGAATTCTTTTGGTACAAGCCAGGTCTATAAGTAGAAAAAGAAGGGACACTTTCATTGTTCCTTCTGCTAATACCTTCCTTTCAGTCAACTTTTACAATTTCTAAATTAATTCAAAGCTATTTTTCAATAAAAAAAAAAATTAAAATTACATCATGATCGTTTCTCATTAAAATTAATAAATATCTTTCATTTTTTCTATTTCATATGTGTTTAGCTAAGCTTTTGTAATATTACTTTTGACTTGTAAATATAGGCACACAGTAGTGCATTTATTATAACTTATTTTTAAAATATTTTAAATGATAAATTTTTATCATTTTTTAATCTATGTCAATAAGTTACTCTCTATTGGTAAGACTCGTAATATTTTCCTTGAGGTATTAGTAAGGTCTGTTAAATTGCTACTGGCTGTTCAGCTTCTTAAAAATTCGTGAGTTGATTATGAATTGAATAATTAAGTATAGTTGTGTGGGTGTGTAGGAACATAAAGCATATCAGTTAGGGAGAGACTGATAAAGCTGTCTCTGATTATCATAATTAGATAATTGAATTTAAAAAAAGAAAGAGACTTATTACTCTTAACATCTGCTTACGAATAAATTTTCCTCTTGAAAATCATAGCTGGTTAAAAGAGAAAAATATTTTCCTCTGAATGAAAAGTCTGCAGTCTGCAACTGCAAGACAGTTATTTACTTTGCCAGAGTGAGATTTATGTTGGGATGGGATTTTCAATTGTTGAAAAAATAAACTGTTTCCAATTAAAATAATTGTTTACCCAAGTGCAGGTTTTCTACACTTTTATTGCAGAAGATACTTTGTTCTTTGTACACTGTAACAAAATCAGTGTTAAGGCTCAAAAACTACAATAACCAACAAAACTATATTAATATGTAAAATAATTGTTTAATTATTTATTTAACAATTAGCAATTTCATTATTTCATTTATGAATAATTGTTATACAATTATTATAAATGAAACTTTACAAAAGAGCACAAATGTCAACTAAATATTTCCTGGTTTTAGCAGGAACAGTTTTACAATCAAGTGCACAGACTATACAATAGGACATTAAATTTTCTGATCTATTTACATAAACTATTATACAACCCGTATTAATTCATGCAAACTTTTTTTATGTATTTTTTTTATTTTTATTTTTTTTAGAAAAACAGTACTGATTGAGGAAACTGAACACAATATGTAATAAGACATTTAAAAAAAAAGTACAATAATTTAAAAAATAAATTTTGTTAATTTTTCCCCTTAAGAATGCTGAAAAAAAACAAAAAAAAAACAAGAAAATTTAGTAAACTGATGGAATTACTTAAGTATTTAGAGGGGGGAAGGACTTGACTAGGGGACATTTTCCAGAAATAAGTGTAATATTATTACCTCCTAGTAATGGTTCCATGGATATAAGGCACACAAATTGCTATGCAGTTTATTAGCAATTAGAGATGATAATAAATCTTAAATTTTTAATGTGATAATTTAGTGATCTGGGCTATTTATGCTATAGCCTTTTTGATAATATTTTTGATGCGTGACAAAAAACTTCAAATTGGGAAATCTTAGCAAGACTTATGCAATAGGACTTTTAAAAATGAATAATATTATGCTCTAACAGCAAAAAACATTTTCAGAAATACTTCTATTATGTCTATTATTCATTATTATACTGAGTAGTATATTTAACATCTGAGGTCTGAAGTCAAAATATAAAATATCTTTATATAATTTATTCGTAATTCGGTCAAATAAAGTGATGTAATCTACATCTGTGTTCATTTGTCTTCTTCTCTGCCATTTAAATATATTCAATACACATTTAATAATATAATGAAATAACATACTGAAGTTTATTTATTTCTAAAAGCAATTTTAATATTTACCAACCATTGGAGTTTGGAGGTTTATCTGAAACCCCAAAAAATGTACAAAAGTTTTAATAATTTATTATTGTCTTAAAACATATAAATTAATCCACACTAATACATTTAATTTTATCTAAATTTCAGCATAAGTTATTTTCAAGTTTATGTTTTTAATGTTCATAAGTATATAAACTATAAAATTCCTTATACCAAAATATACTCCGAAATGTGTTTTAGTTCATGCATGTATTAGTGTGTAGACCTTTACTTTTTTTAAGAAATTGTAAATTTTTGGAAGTTTTGTCATGGGCTATAGAGGGCTTATTATAAAGTAAAATGTTTTGTTGAACTTTATACATATAAACAAATTTTAAACAATATACAACATTTAAGAAGTTATTCGAAAAATTTTGTGACAACCAACAAACTTAATAGTAAAGTTAGACTGAAACCCAATACTTGATTAATAAATATTCTAAAGCTCCAGAAGCCATATTCTTGTGACTGCTATGAAACTTATTATATAGCAGTAAAATGATTATTAAAAGTAACTTACAAATATTGGTTTTTTGAAATGGAGGAAAGATGGTTTAGAAACCCAATATTTGATTAAGAAAATTTTAAAACTCTTAAAAATAATTTTATTAAAATGGAGTGAATCATGATACAGAAATAACACTTGGCAAATCTTGAAAAAAGAGTAATACTTTCAATTAAGACAGTTTCCTCAATCCTACCCTTAATTTTTCATTTATCTTCAATCTATACTGATTTTATTCTAGTACCAAGTAGGCCTTTTAACGAGCGAGTCCACCCTCACATATGGAGTCGCAACACAAATTACATAGTACTTTAAACATTTAATAACAAAATTATTTAAAGGTACACACATCTTTGATAAAATTTACACATCAGCTAGGTTACATTTCATTGCAAGTGATTAACCTAATAAACTTTAAAGAAAATAACCATTATATTAATTTTAGATTGATAAATGATATTTTACTTATTAACATACATATATATTTCTTTAAGAAAACGTGTTACCACCACATGCCAGGAAATCGTGTTCTAATACATTAAGTAAAACACCTATTAATGAAGTCTCCCTTTCTAAATAAATATTTCAAATATTTTCATAGTTTTATTGAAAATATGAATATCGTTTTTTGATATAAATTTGTTAATAGTTGCTGTAAAAGTAAAAATTGATAATCAAGGAATTCATTACCTTTGTGAAATGTTCAAGAGATGTTTCTCAATTGTCCCTGTAACGTGTGCTAAGATCAATTTAGCTTGAGCTAGAACTTGTCACTCAATGTGAAATCTAATCCATGCAGGTTTCATGTCGGTAGCTTCACTAAGTAGATTATAATATAAAAAATCACTTTCTTGGAACAGTTAATACATCTAATTCAGTTTCAACTTCACAAGTTTTGTCTTGAAGCAAAAATATTAGTATCACCAATTAAGATGATCAAAATCATATCTGCAATTAATTTAATAATTTTAGTTGTTATTGTTAAAGGAAAAGAAACTTGCAGAACAAGAATAGTGAAAATAGACAATTTTCCCACCCACAAGCATCTGAAAGATCGAAAACCAACAAAAAATTTCAGCTGGGTTTTCTTGTACCTTTTAATTTGTATTTCTGTCTTAATTTCTTTTATGATGATTTTAAAAACTTAAATTTTCAGTATAAATGAAAAATCTCTACTCACAAAGGACTGTTAAAAATGTAATATTTAGCTTTATGTAGTATATGGTCAACCTAGAGTATAATAATATGGGATTTAAAAAAAAAACATTTTTACTATTATAAATTGAATTTTACAAAATTTCAAAGAAAAGCTAAAAAGAGCTGTTTGCCCAGATTTTTGCTTTTCATCAATAACTATTAAAATAATTAGCTAATAATTGCTTGAGGATAATAGAATGAGACAAGTCTGTAACACATATCCAACCTTCTAGCAACAGAAATTTTTTTTCCCCCCACAATGTGCATTATTTATATAGATAGGTAATATTTCTAGTGAAAAACTGATATTTTAGTACGAATAGTTTTTCATCATTTTCATTAAATCATTTTTATTTTTTGGTATTATGGATGAGATGTTGAAAAGCTGTTGAAGAATACAATAAATTGTTTTAGGGCACTGGAACTCAGAAACAGTAGAGCTTCTTACTCTTTTAGAAGACTCCTCTGAGAAACTCCAATATAATTTGGAGTGGCTCAATAAAATTTTGCTAAAGAGAGGCTTGAAAATCAAATACAGAAAACCAAGTATATGTTGATGAACAGAAGGGATCAGGAAGGGTCAATATACATTGGAGAGCAGCAGCTTCAAGTACCTTGGAGCAGACTTTAGTATAGTTAGAAAGCTTAATGATGAATTAAATGGTATGATCTCTCCCACAAGCAACTTCTTTCAGTTCTCTGGAAAAGATAAGTAACTGGACAAAAACCAGGGCATTTAGGACTGTGTATGCCATCATATTGAATTCTGGCAATGGCAGCTTAACACCAAAAGAAGTTGCAGGCTCATGAAATGTACTTCCTCAGAATTACTGGAAAGATGAAAAGAGATGAAGTGTGGAACTCATTGTAAAAATGTTTTTTAATACCAATAATATAATACACAGTAAAGAAGATCCAACTTCATTTATGTGAATATGTTCACAGAATGGAGCCCATGAGTTTCCCAAAGAATAAATGAAGCCAAGAGTGAATGGCAGGCGAGGCTAATTATTCTAAAATAATTAATCCATAACATTGTTCTAATTTACCTACTTAAATTAATCACATTAAATTTTTATACATCTATTTTTATATTTAAAAAAAATATTAAAATTAAAGAGAAACTGCTGTTTGTTGCTATATTTTAGGTTGTTGGTTCAAAGGGCTAGATTTAATTTTTTTTTTTAAGCAAATTGTTTACTGACATTTTTTGTTGGTTTACAGACTATTACAGCACAATATTATTTCAAAAGGGAGTACTTACTATCATATGGGACCAATAATAGGGTTTTCTTTCTTGAGCTGGAATTCTTCAAAGCGATAAAAATGTCAAGATTTAGAATTTATTGAAGTAAAAAATAGTTAATGTTTTAGACTGAAAGCTAGAATGCCTGGATGTCTTTAAAGGACCATGCCGCAAAGACCTAATTTTCTTTTTACATGTTGAGCACCAGTGTAGAATAATTTATATAGCTGAACTGTGGGGAAGGGGCAAGTCAGAACTGATATGCTTTGTAAAGTCTTCGGCAACAAAATATATTCTGAGATTTTTGGACCCTGCTCTATGTATCCTCTGATCTTGAGCAAAATACTCATATGGTGTTGGTCATAGATGTTTTTTGTTTTATATTAACACCAATTCAAATGAATGGACCTCACTATATATATATATATATTTTTCCAATACTTGATTAATAAATATTCTAAAGCTCCAGAAGCCATATTCTTGTGACTGCTATGAAACTTATTATATAGCAGTAAAATGATTATTAAAAGTAACTTACAAATATTGGTTTTTTGAAATGGAGGAAAGATGGTTTAGAAACCNTTTTTTTAAAGTATTGCTGAAGAGTCCATTGTACAGCACCAGAAACATTAGTATACAATGAAAAAATCACCCTATTTTATTATATTTTCATATTTACTATAACTTATATCATGGTTAACCCTATATAATTTTTGCTTATTCCATAAGTTTTTGACAACTTCCCTAACAGACCCATGGTTCTGAATGTGATAAAAATGAAAGATTCTTGTCTCTTTCGAAGAATTCCTTGTTCAAGAAAAATTCTAAGTAAGCTAATAAAATTTCAAATCACTGATTTACAGATACACATTTACACATATATTCTAAAATGTAACAAAGTGTAAACATACAAAGTGAATGTTCAACCATGCCACCATTGTATTATTAGATCGTGATAAAGAAATGGTCACAGTGTTAAGGCACTTATCTACCAAAACATGTATATTCAACAGGTGGAAAGTGGATAATTAAGAACCCATTTAACAATTTTATATGGTGAGAATTTTCAAATGTTAAACAATCAGAAATACCTTACAGAATAGATATGTACAGTTATCAATTGATTGAAATGCATCTAACACCACAATATCTCACATGTCATGGGTAATCTGCACTATCAAATTCTATTAAACCCAATACTGACAATGCAGATTCAATAAACTATTATTATCAGCACAAAGTGATAAATTTTATACCTACATATTACACCTATGAACATTTTTCCTTATAAATATTTTACACCTATTTTGACATAAAATGCTTATATTTTAAATTATTATTATTTTAGAACCACTGTATTAATTTTAAAACATATATTTAACAAAAAATGGTAATGATTTCAGTGCACCCTTTCCTATAATTTGTATTTTATCAAATGTTTATATTGTGCTTACAGTTTATTAATTAATTTAATGAAATTATATTATTACAGAGACCTCTCTATTTATTTGTATCTCTTTGTCATTGGGCCCAAACATTTCAGAAAAAAATCCAAATTCCTTAATAATGGCACACTGCTTCTCCCCGACTTGCAATTTTTTCTGCTTAGAATTTTAGAATAAATGCCAACTTATTTTTCTTTCTCCCTCCATCTATATTTCTCATGTTAAATTCAGAAGCATTTTTAGCCATATTAAATTCTAATAACAAACATTTCCCAGCTCTTCTGATGTTTATCTTCTGAATAGGAGAAGGGTTATGACTATGAAATAACATATTAGAAAAGAGAAGAAGCTTGAACTGGTCTTCAGAATCTGTCTGTCCCTCAGACTCCTAGACTAGATAAAAATTAATACCTCTCTATTTTGTTTATTAATATACTGAAGTTTGAAAAAAAAAATAAATAGAATTATAGAAACATTAGAACATATGGTTGGAAGTAATGGAAATAAGGATTTATTAGGCTCTAATCTAATTAATTGCAAAAATCTTTCTTTGAGGTATGTTAACCTAATTAAGAAGTGCATTTAATTTAATTTTTAAGACTAAAAACAAACATTATACTCTTAATGGTAAAATGGATGGGCAGTTTATCTAGGCATTATAGTACTGATGCACTGTTACAATTCAAACAATGGACATTAAAAAATATTTTATACGCTCTTTTTACAAGGTGAGATGCATTATAATATTTTTTTTAGCATAGCATATTTGTTCTAATACTCTAAATAAAATAAAACAAATATAGGAAACATAAAAAAAAAATTTTTAAATATGAAACTTATAGTCAATATATATTTCAATCAATGCTTAGAATACATTTTAAAGTGTATTTCTTAAATATTGGACCCAAAAAATTTGTTTATTTCAAGATAAATTAGGGGAAAGGGTTCATGGCTACATCTCTAATGAGAATAAATGCTACCTTCATTTAATGTTTTTAAAAGATTCTGATTATGATTAAGAGATATTAGTTGCCAAAATTTAGTTTTATTTATCTTCAGAGTTCATTAAACTATTTAGCTGACTCCATAAAGGGCGTAGAGAAAAAGTAGGGGCTGTTTTTAGTTCCTACAGTAGTGTAAAAAAATAAGTCCATGATTTCCTACAACCATGGACAGAGGAGTGAAAAATCCCAGGAATGAAAAACGAGCCTGGCTTACAAAAAGAAAGTACCTTGATATTTAGTCTTAACCTTGGCTCCCTTATTTTTCTTGTTTACATAATATTGCAGTTTAAGTTGCTGTCTATTAATTTTTTATTTTAGACATAATTTAGTTCTTTTTCAACTTTACTTTTGCAAAATACAGAATGTTGACATTAGCGTAACTCATTTAATTTAATTTTATAGGATGAAATTTTTAGATAAGGGATGTGTCAATTGACAATTCTTTCAACAATAATAACATTGCCTAATTAATACATAATATGCATCTTTTACATAATTTATCTCTTGATTAAATGCTTCAGCTTATTATCTGAAACTATAATATTAAGAAATTAATTAGTTTTCTTTAGGTAAAATATTTGGTTTTGATTAAGGATGAGGATGAAATGAGTAAATCTTGGAAAATCCATGATTTTATTTCTAGTTTCTAGATGTTCAGTTTCAGCTAAATAACTAAAATAAAGGTATTGGAAAATTCTTAATAATTCTTAGTTTTTTTTTAAAGAATTATTCAATTGAAAGTAGAGGTTCAATGTAGTTCATGAAGTAATAAATTAGTCTTTAAACAAATTAATTTCTAGATGCTGAGTTACTGCTTATTAGCTGAAACAATGGGGACAAAAAAAAAGGCATGGTTTTTTCTCAATATTTGTTTAATTAATTAAAGGTAAAGATGTAGAAAAATAGAAAAATCAATGAGTTCTTTTCTATATGTTAAACTCTGGAAATAAGTTCTAGGTTTTATTTATTAATATTATAAACAGTATTCTACATTCCTAACATCAATACTGTTTCCTATTTCAATTCACACTCTGATGCTGTTAGCAGTGTTCAATATTACGGAGAATAATAAGCAGTTGATTTTTGCTGTTTTGTAGGTCTGACATTCAACATGGATATGAAAACGCATCATTCCCATACAGAGATAATTTTTGACAATGGAATTTTATTTTATTTTTACACATTGTTACTAATAATATTTATTAAGAATAAAAAAAAAAAAGGTAGAATTTTTTGCATCATTAGGTTTTTGGAGCACAAGCAAAATGTGCAACTTAATAGATATATCTAGATTATACAGCATTTATTCCGAGAGAAAACAGAAATATCAAAGTATGAAATAATATACTCATTAGGCCTGCTAGTTTCAGCAAGTTGTCAACAATAAGAACTCATAACTCTAACGTTGAATGCCATCATAGAAGGAAAAAAAAAGATTCAAGGTCAATTCTAAAGCTATTAAGACCTTGTAACATACACTAGTCGAAGAATAGTTGAAAAAAGGGGACTACTTTTAGTAACTAGAGTCTCAGCATAATCCTAAGGTCTTCCTCTAGTGAACTCAAAGAGACACTGATGACAAATGGAATTCTTTCTCACAGACTTCCTTCCTTAAATCATCTGAAAGGTTATGGATTGGGAAAGATCCTGTTGTTAATTAAGTATCATGAAGTGAGGCATTCAAATTATATTATTAGTATTGGCACTACTTGATATTAGATAAAGTTTTGAAATAAAGTTCAGTTGAACTATTTTATCAGTCTGTGGAACTGTGGTAGATGTGTTTAAATAAGGAGCTACACATCTTATCAAAACTTCTTTCAGAAATGTAGATTATTAAGATAAGCTGAACTTAAGAGAGCCGGCAAAAGTAGCAGTTACATCCCAGCAGAGTTGTCTGATTTTACAGGTTTGGGGCAGGGACAAATGGAGAAATTGACAAATCTCTAAGATACATGGTAAGTAAGTTTGAAGTATAATACTTAATATTAAAAGTTTTTGAATATTAGTGTCCTGAATTGTTAAGAGCAAACAAAATATGGCATTGGGGTGTTATAATTTCAAGTAACATCATCCCCAAATACCTAAATTAATAAGAATTTAAATTTCATTGTATACTGACAAATAAGATATGAAATGAATTATATAACTAATCAAATAATTTTGTCATTTTATTCAGTGTTTTCTTTATTATAGAAACTAGGGTAAACTTTAGTGTAATATTGTTTGAAAGATTGATTGATTGAAATATTGCTACACTGATTTTATTTTCAAATTTTTTTTTTTTAATTTACAACAAATACCTTTATGACATACAAGTATAGTATAAGTTATGTTTACATAAAGGTTCTTTTATTTTTCCTTATTTTATTTTTTAACAGTCACATTTTTAAAAGCACTCTTTTTCATATTTTATTTTAGTCATATAAAATTCTTTAATATTCAACACACTATTACATGCAAATTTGTCTTCTTATATGAATAGAAAACATTTAACACACATAATTATTATCACACTACATATGAATACAAAACACTTAGGGAAACAGACTTTTAATCATTTTCACTTTGGAAAAATGAGCTTTAGAGAGTATTACACTTAAAATATTAGTTGATAAGATGGTCCGCTATAGAACAGCTAAATAGTCCTTGTGCGTTTATGAAACCAAAGTATGTAGACACAACATGTAGCACAGTCCTTATACTACCTACAAACACATCTTAATACACTAACTACTTGTATTTATTAGGCTCTAAGAGTTTAATTATTTACATGCATGTTAAATGAAATTCGTTGTACAAAAACAATATCTAATTCAAAATATAAAATCATAAAAAATAAAAAATCTAATACTAGAAATGAACTGTTTATTTCATGAAAACTTTATTGACTAATCAAAGTGACTGAAATTTTAGATTGAAGAATGTATTTCTTTAGTTGACAGATTTAGGATCAATTTAAACTTATTTTTTTCCAGTATAATTACATTTTCTGAAGATTATTATTTTTACAAGTAAAGAGTATCCTAACATTCCTAAAATAAATTAATCCTTCAAACTCTCGACTGAAATCTCATATATTTGGACTATTTTGGGTACAATTAGGAAGGCAGTGATTCCTTCCCCCACAGCTAAAATTGTTTCTATCAAAGTTTATGAATTAATCTCATACTATAAGATTCATTCTGGGATGAGGTAATCTGTTAGAAAATTCTCCTGGCATCTCCTTGAAATAGGAAGATTAAGTCCAACTAATCAAAAAAAGCAAAAGTAAAAAGTCGAGGATCTATTGTTATTAAACTTTCTATGTAATTTAATGTTTTATTTAATATAATTTAGTCTCTAGAAAATCCATTAAATTGTATCGTTTTAAGTTCATGTACAATTAAATAAATGCTGGTGCAGATAAAACTTACTCAGGACAAATTAATTGAGTTTGTACAAGTAAATCATTATTTTGATCATTACAATGGTTAACATGACCTGTTGAATACAGACAGTGACAGTGAACACATGTATTCAGCTAAGAAGATGGACAATGTCCGAAAGCGCTCGCCAAAAGAAGATGGTTTGCAGAAACCAATGAAGACGGATAATAGAAGGTATGATAAAAAAAACTTACACTAAATATTTAAATAATCATTCTACATACTCTGTAATAAATCTAATAGTATACAGACTAATGACAAAAAAAAAAAAAAAAAAAGAGTCTACCTATTTAGTGCCAGGAGGTCTTAGGAGTTATCAAATTTTAGGAAATAAATAGACAAATATTTAGTTAAGTATTGGCATAATTCCTTTTATTCCACAAGGCCTAAATAATATATGTGTTTGTGTATATATA
>KZ808193.1:177789-187952 GCA_000696205.2 Oncopeltus fasciatus | reverse complement strand
CAGTGTCATGAAAAAATATGCATTATTATTTGCTATTAAATTGGTAAAATGTTTTCATTTTCCAGTTTAATTAATACTCAAAATGATTTAGTTGATTTTAAATTAATATTTGTAATTATTTATATAAATTTATTATTTTTATTGTAATATAATTGGCCGAGCTCTCTGATGATCTGTGATTAAGAGTATGGCCTTGCATGTATTATTTCAACAATCACTGTTAAATAAAAGTCATATACATAAATAATAAAAAAATATCATCTCATCTCAATTTATAACTTCTCATTTAATTCAAAATAAAATTTCATTTGATTTTAATTTAAATTTTCAATACTTTAATATTTTCTAGTCATATAGAACTATATTTGTAGATGTCAAGTAAAGAGTAAGAGAAAAGAAATCAATATATGAGCTGAAATATACATATGGGGTGTTTGTTATTGTAAAGGATGTTTTATGGGAGGTAAAACCAAAATGGAATAGTTTTTAAATTTTTATACATATCTTATTCTTAATACAAATTATATACACGTGTATATCTTTAAATTCCCCAAATGTAATTTATTTGAGACATTATACCATTCTTATAGTATAGTAGTATACTGACCAATGGCTTTCTCTGCATTAATGTCAGTATAAAAATATAGACAAGCTTCTTTGAGAATGCAAAATCGTCTTCTCCATGTCTTCCCTCGATGGTGTATTAACGTAGACAAAGTTCCTACACAGTCAGGCTCATGGATTTTTGTTGGAGGTGCTTTTAGACACTTTTCAGACATCCAAGAGAAATTCTAAAATTAGCACAAATTGAAAAATTAGTAATAATACTAGAATGCATTTTAATAATTTCCAATGTAATGATTGCACAAAACATGAAAACTTTTCTTCATTATATTTACAGAAATACTATAAATAAAATTATTTTGAAATTTTAGTAGTCTCAATATAGGGTAATTAATCAAATTGCTAAAATAGATTTAAAGTTAGAATCCCATAATGTCTAAAAAAAATTTAAAGTAGAATTAAAAAATTTCATCGGTAGGTGGGTTACGATACTAACATAAACCTCAAAGATCACCCAGGCACTCTTCTAGGTGAAAACAAATATATATATATATATATTTATATATATATATATATACACGTTATATTGACATATCCTACTTAATCCACATAAAATAATGCTTGCAGTCAGCTCCTTTCCTAGAAAATCCCAACCCTATCTCATCTTCCCAGAGATCCTTCTCGAGTCAGTCTCATTACAGCAGTGCACTAGACTAGTTTAAGTCTCATTGCATCCTTACACCAGTTCAGTTCTAGTCTCGTTACTCCCTTGTTTCGGCCCTAGTCCTGTTTCATCGAGGTTCTCCTACTAAATATTATTTACTTAGCGAATATAAGTGATAATTGTAGTGATCCCTTTGATTCATTGTAATAGACTCCGGTCAAAACTATTTGATCGTTAAATGTAAATATTGGATTGATGAATAAATTCTTTTTAAAAAACAACTATCCATCGAACCCAATATAACTAATATATATATATATATGGTGCATAGGTGAGTTAGCTGAAGAAACAACTTGTAGCACTGCTTTTTCCACAATTGTCGACCCTGTTTGCTGCCATATATTTGATTCACAGTATGAAAACTCCTAATTACGGTGGTGTACTCACAGTTCTAGCTGCTCTACTATGAACAAACCCTTAAGTCTAAAAGCATGTATTTATTTAAGAGAGAAAACTTCAGGAAGAGTTGTTTTGGGTTTATCATTGTTGAAAATTAGACTAGTAGTCTTTTGTGGACAGTTTTGTATATTATCTATTAACTTCATATATATCTACTTAGAGAGTAGACATTACAGTCAGTAATGTATGGGAAAGTGTAATCAATAATTGTTTCCCATCTCCTGCTAGTTAAGGCATGTTGCCACTCTTCGTGCTAAGAAGGACAGTGTCCTTCAGAACTCCAGATTGGCGACAGGACAATGATGCAATAATACCACTGCCATTATTGCCAGAAGTAATATAAATTAAATATTTGCACTTAAAAAAAAAAAAAAAAAAAGAAGAAAATTTTGCATACCTGGGGCTTGCAGGCTTCTGATAGAGCAGAAATCCATTGCTCAGACTCTTGAGCATTAGTAGCTGCAAGGTGAAGACTCGGGCAACCCTTTCTTGTTACCTTGAAGCTGTGTGGCCGGTCTGACTCAGGAGTGGCTACAACCATGTAGTCTGTAACTCTCATTGCTCCCAATGGCTGACTAGCCTGAAAAAAAAAAAAGGCAAAGGAGATATTAACTGTGTGGTATATGAGTACATCAATAGTTGAGGTTTGTTCAGAAAAAGTTATATAAAAAAATTCACAAGAATTTATTATTTAATAAAAACATTTTGGCTTGCAAGAATAACATCTTCATGGCTGAAAAATTACAATATCCTAGTGTCAATTTGTTTTTACAATAAAATTATAAAAGTACAGAGAAGTAATTAAACAAAATAACAGTAGTATATAGAAAGTAAATTCTAGATAGAAGCTTGGGAAGTAATGGTTTGAAGGAGTGGTGTTGTTAGTAAGGGGATTGTCTAATTAGTGCATTGGTTTGTTAAAAATTATGTTGGGGAAACTGCAAAGATGGACAATGGTGATGGTATGGCTAATACTTTTCTCTCCCATGTTTAAGATGGTTTTTAAAATAATATAATTTCTACTAAACTTCCAACTTTGATATTTCACAATAAATTATAATTAATTTTAATAAATTACTATTTGTAAGTTTTATGGAGGCACTCCAGATATTTTAAGCAATAAATATCACATATACACTGCCAAAGACAATTTAAAAGTTTGAGCTAGTTTATTCTGCTTGTCTCTTTGCATCGAATCCCTCTTTGTGTTTTGTTTTCAACAAATTCTGAAAGAGTGATGTTTTAAAGTGCACTCTATTATCTGAAATTTAAAATTAACTAGAGCTTGAATGCTTTATAAAACATAAACAGTCTTAGTTGACAAATGAGCTTATCCAAAGATCATGATTTATTAAATTTAATCATTAGAAGTGAGAGTAATTGTAGGAGTAGGAAAAACTGAGTATAACTAGAAACATTTTAATGCTATATTGGTCACAATTTTCTTATTATTTAAACCAAAAAACTTATCTTTAATATTAAAATAAATATATAATGATAATTACTTTAATATAAAATCTGGCTACTATGAAAGAAGATTTACTATAAATCTGAAATTGAATTATAACAAATACTATAGAAGTTAATTTTTTCTTTGAATATTATGTCCTGTTATGAATGTAGTTGTCTCTTTCAAGCCTTTTTAAAGTTAATTGAAGTAGTTTCTTGATTCTGCATTTATTGAGTTTCCCCAAGAAGAGCTTTTGGTTTAAGTTTTAACTCTTCCCCATGAGAAATTTTTCAAAATTTTCCTCGTGTTTACTCATTGTGCTCTCCCAATATATTAGCACTAATCAGAACTTCATTGTCGATATAACCACAAATAATCAATTATCTTTTTTGAGCTATTGAAAATGGTTTCGGTTTATATTATTTTAAAGGCTACAGGCTAAGTGCTTTTGAGACCAAGAGTCAATGTGCAGTATAAATAAGGATCTTTTCGAGTTCATAAACAGTCTGCTACTCTTCTCAAGTAGCAATTTCTCGTAGATTGATTTGTACTGAAATTATATGTGTACTCAGATATTGAACTTTTAATCCTGAAAATGCTCAGCCAGAAAAGTCTGTCCTAAAGGAGCTTTGTAAATTAAGCAGTTTTCCCAAGTTTCATTATGATATACTTAAATGAGTTAATGACAGATATCTTATAATTCAGAGAGAGAACAAAGAGCATAAAAGTAAAGACCACTTTAGCTTTTATTTTAAAATAAGTTTTTATTATAAAATTATTTAAAAACATAAATTCTAGAAAATTAGATTTTGCACCTACCATGCCTAATTTTAAATAAAGCAACAAATAACTCTCAGTTCAGTCATGATATAGTTATCCTAAAGCAGGAGACTCTCTCTCTTCATCGCCCCTCCCCATTGGCCTGAAATTTAGGCCAAAACCTTGGTAATAATAAAAACTTTTTTGTTTACAAATCAGTTTTATTTATTTAAATCCCAATACCAAATTCCTGACTAACTCTTCTTCATAAAGTTCGATGGTCAACTAACTATCTCCAGATTGATTCTATAAATAGCTTTTATAATAGCATATAAAACAACAGAAAATATAAAAGCTAATTAAAATAATTTTCTTTCAAATTTTTAATTTAAATGTAATTATTCTAAAATTTTAATGTAATTTATAAAGAGTATTAAGTTAAAGAACTTAAAAATAATTCAAAGAACAAGTGAACAAAAAAAAAAAAAGTTCATAATTTCAATATTGAAGACATAATATATACATACAATGTAATTTGTAATAGCTATACATATATATATATATAAAGTTCTATCCACCAGTCCGTAGTGGTAATAANTATATATATATAAAATATATCAATATATTAGCAAAACAAATCAGAATATAAATTAGTTATTGCCTATTATTGAAATGAAATACCCTAAATTTATAACTTACTAAGTTTACCTGGTCAGTTTTATAATGATAAAGGCAGTGGTCTTCTTTAAGAATGAAATATCTCAGTACCCAGACAGGTTTTGCTTTTGAAGATGTGGATGAGAGCCTGTACAAACAACCTGATTTCAGGGGTGGTGATACATTTGGCTTGCAAGGCAACTTATCACTTGTCCGTACAACTTCAAGTTCCAGAGTATCTGATCCTGCAATATAGGATTTTACTGAATAACAAATTATAAACCAAATACCTTAATTTACCAATAAAATTTTATTCTGATTAATATGTATTAATTTTGCAAAGTTACTTATCTCTTATTTCATTATTACGTATTTTCATAATAAGAAAATGATAATTTTATTTGAAAACATTTTATTAACAACAATCTAATGAAGACAAGAGACTATTAATCAGAACTCAAAATTTTATTTTAAATAAAGAAATTCATGCTTTTTTCATGATTTTTGCCCTCTCAAATCAAAATATAATTTCTCTCACAAATTAAAGCCTTTATTACAAAAGTAATTTCAAAATGAATTAACATCCAACCTTAAAAATATCTCCTATGATCAAGTGAGACTTTGATAGCAGTTCTAAAAAGAAGCTACTCATCCCAAACTGTAAGAAATTATTCTCTTAAATAAATTAATCTCTTATTGAATAAAGGTAGGATTTCAAAGGGATAGTAATTTCATTTACAATTATCACAATTTACTTTTTCTCTTAGAATTGATTTAACTTCAGCCTTTTTTTTATACAGTAACTAGTAATATCCTAAATGATCACCAGATGAAAAGTAATATTCCCACAAGTTTTTTATTTAATAATTTTTCACACATATACTTTTATCAATTCTTCAGAGCAAAGAAATTGTGCTATTCAGTTTGGAACCATGATGAGACTTTCTATAAATGTCTTTGATTCTTCATGAATCCTCCTTGAAGGAAGCTAAGAATATGCTCTATTCAAAAGGAGGCAGAGGTAAACAAGTTTAGAGAAGACAAATTAACTTATTGTATTATCTACATTGAAATATTGATACAAAATATGTATAATAAATATATGAAAAGTAATTTAGTAATTTCCTATAATTTATATTCTGCAGAATTTTTATTTAGAACACATATTTTAGTATAATTTCTTGGTTTTCTGCATTTTCTGGGGCTCCCTTTATATTGTAATAACCGAATTCAGCATTTACTCTTTTTATTGCGAACTGTTTTTTTAAAATTTTTCCTTCAAATCATTCAATTTTTCCTTGTATGCAAATTGAATGACAAGAAGGTTTACAAGTATGTCAAAATATAGAATTATAGTTATTAAAAGTGTAAAAAAAAAAAAAGGAGTTTTCTCACATTTATGTTCTATAACATTTTTACGAAAACACATTTAGAAATATATTTATGTGCATAACTTTTAATGTTGAGCTATTTCTCCCATTTGAGAATAAATTTGAATAAATTTACTTACTCCAAGAGTTTATTTTTGAATTGATCTACTCTATTTATAAATAAATTAATTGCTATTACCTATAAGATCAATGCTTTCATCCTTTGGGAAGAAATCTATTGAATAACTCATACATTCTTCTCATTCTGTACATGTGTAGTTGTTCAAGGTAGAACTGAGAATGTTTAGATTAGTTATATGTTTTTGTCAAAAGAATGCATGGGTGGAAAGAAAGTGTATTTGTTCCATACAATAAATGCAAGGGAATAGAATAAAAAAATCTTCCTACCTCAATCAGGACTCGAACCCGGATTTCCTGCTTTCTGGGCAAGTATGCTGACCATTACACCACCAAGGCTAGCAGATAATTCCTTCTACTCCCCACACTTTATTCTGAGTCCAAACCCCCGAGTAAGACGAATATATCGTCTCATGCTCGAAGGACTCTCTCTTTTTTTTTCCATTATATTTCTTTTTTAAATACTGATATTAGTTGTGGTATTTAATTCCACGTTAATATTATACAATAAATGTAAGGGAATAGAATACAAATATCTTACTACCTCAGCCGAGACTCGAACCCGGATATCCTGCTTTAGTGTATTCGTCTTAAAGAAGTGTTTTACAAATCCTTTATCAGATTCATTAAGTTCATCAGTAGTGAGGCCTTAGTTATCAATATACATCTAAGACAATACATTTTAAAATATGATATGGACTCATTTTCAGAAAACTTGTGAGTATAGTAATACTCAGAATGGGTTGGTCATCCTGCATGTGAAGTTAATCAAAATTTTACTCATTTAAGACAGACTAAGATAGCAAAAACCCTACAATCAAGAAGATACAGAGTAAAAACGTATATTTAAGGGAAAAGGAGCTTACTGGAAGAGGAACAAATAGAGAACTACTTATGGTTCATTGGAAGGATAAGTAAGCTAGTGGCCTGGTTCTATGGTGTGAAATTAGGAAGATCCTCAAAATATATATCCCCATCCCCCCACTTTAAGAATGAAGTACACACATAATTAGAGATAAAAGAAAATCTCATGCTCTAACTAATTATCTTGAAGGAAAATTCCAACCCAGTCCCGCTGAAGACAATCTGAAGGAAGGTCTTTTGGAATCCCTCCTTCAGCCTTCTCTCTGTCAGACATGAGAATTCAATGTCTTCCTCAACAGAAAATACCTGTGATGACTTTCTTTGAAACATCCTTCTCAAAAAACCATACTAGGAAGAGGAAAGCATATTTACTGAGTCTTTCAAATTATGTTCAGCTGCTCAATAACTAAAGCAGATTGTAAGGAAATAATAAACTCTAGGCATTGCTTTGGCTTAGCTTAGAGGCTACCACTTTTTTTTTTTCTTCAAATTTCAATCTGTGGATATACCTGATAATTCCTGGAAAAGTTTTGGCATGAAAGTGGCTACCTGCTTCTCTGGGCTCTTTTTACAGACGTTGGTTTTGGTAGCAAACCACTCAAAGTGCCCCAGCCACTGGTTCCTCATTAAGCTCATGTTCTTATTACTAGCTAATGGCTTAGGTGGTTTGTGACTTACCAGTTGGCCATCTACCCCAACAAACTTGTCATATTCTCATTTATTTTCATCACCGGAAGACTTGTTTTTCTTATTAGACTTCTTCCAACTGGGTTTCGGTACCATGTTAAGACTATTATATGAGTTATAAGTGAATTTTAAGATTTAATAAAGATAATTGTTAAGTGAATTTGGATTGATTTGGATTTATTTAAAACTAAATAAGAATTAAGATTTTTGAAAAATAGGTTATAGTTCTTAATAAAATCAAATGGTGCAATATGTTACACCTTGCCCTTCACTGAAACATATACTAAGGCACCTAATTTATGAATAATAATTTAGTAGCGGTTTATTATCCCACATAAATTTTAAACAATTAATGTGAGGGAATAGAATAAAAAATCTATCTGTCCCAGCCAGGACTCGAACCTGGATCTCCTGCTTTCCGGACCGGTATACTGGTATGTTGCCTGGAAAGCAGAAGATCCAGGTTCGATTCCTGGCTGGGACAGATAGATTTTATATTCTATTCCCTCTCATTAATTGTTTAAGGCACTTAATATACCTTAAGATACCTTAATCTCAACAAAATTCCATTAGATTGGAAATGTACTGACCAGACAACCAAATATTTAGGTGTACATATTGAAACTAAACTCTCTGGGAATGGACACATTTATATGAAAAATTCATAAGCTCATATGAGCCTTACAGGCTGTATCCTTTACTAAATAGCAATGCACCTCTTTGTACTGGGATCATACAAGGACTGATTTTTAGTACACTAATCCTCAGCCCCCTTTGATGCATGGCTGCCCTTAGTTAGCATTTTATATAATACAACAAACTAAGCTGCAAAGATTGCTTAGTTAACAAATATATAAAATTGGTCAACAAAGCAGAATTATAAAACAAAGTATTTTTATGGTTGGAGGAGTACATTGATTTGCTAGAAAATCCCTGATCCTAATTCTTTATAAAATAAAAAATATATAAAGTAAAACTTTGAAGTTGGTTGCTTATGGGACAGGCTAATTATGAAATTCGTGATTCGAAATCTCTTTTAATGATCACTCAATCTTACACTTCTCCAAGTGTAAGACTACGTGGTCATAGAAAGAGACTTTGAATAAGGATGGCTCCTTAGCTATTGGGTTAAAATTTTTACCTGTGTGAGCCAGTTTAACAACTTCCGAATGGGTAGCATCAAGTACATTAGTGTTGTTAACACTAATTATGATGTCACCAACTTCCAAGCCTGATGATTCAGCTGGAGTCCCACTTTCAATAGCAGATACTACTATTGGCTTAGAGCCATGTATACGAAAACCAAAGTCTCCAGAAACTCTTCTTACAAGGACTCTTTTATCAGCCTCTGAAAACATAAGAAGTGTAAAGTAATAGCCAAATATATAATATCCCAACCAATAATAAGATTTGAGTTTTTAAAAAATTATATTTTTGAAAATATATAATTATAATATAAACTACTAAATAAATAAAATATTTATAATATGTTTCAATGTTAATCAATCCTTATAGGGGTTAGTAGAAAAATGCTATTATTTTCTTTCTCTAAACTTACAAAATAATTTTCAGGTTAACTCCCATTCCTAATGTGATCCACCAATGAACAGAATATGTTTTTTAATAATTATTTTAATACTATAAGTCAATTTTTATTCCAATTATATATAAATAGATAAATGATACTTTCAAAATACACAGGTTGGAAAATTTGTTTATTAAGAGTGTTCATTAGACTGAGTCAATGCTTGGCTGTGCTCTAAGGGATTCAGATTATCGGTCCATAATCCAGTTGGCATTCTATTTAGTAAAAAACCCGGCCTTTAATCCTTCCCTTTCTGTAAATGACTAGGAAATCAAATTTCAAGGAACAATAAAAAATTTGGGTATGAATTTCTATTGAACTCTACTGTGGCTTCCTCACATCAAGAACCTTAAAACAGAATGGCATAGATATCTAAACCTCATTAGAATGCTAAGCAACACTAGCTGGAGTGGTGATCGCGATTATAAGCTATAGAACTTTAGTTAGATCTAAACTAGACTATAGATTTGTCGCTTATGACTCTGCTGGTTCAAGCATTTTAAAATGCTAGATCCCATTCACCTCATGGACCTAAAAAACAAAAGTGACAGGTCCCTTCAGTTCAAGCCCGGCACCCAGTATACTAAATAATCTAAATTTTGAAAAATCATTTAGAATCACCCACTGGCAAATTTCATATTTTTATTGATGGATTAAAAAATACTGACGGGATAGGAACAACTATTCTCTATGAGAACAGAAATTATAAATTTACTTCAGTTCCTCATTGCTCCAATTATACAGCTGGATGAGTGGCCATTAATAAGGCAATACACACAATATTCTCTCGTTTCCCAAATATAATCATATACACTGACTCTGGGAGTAGTAATGGCAACTCATAAACTGTTTTCTAAGAACCACCTTGTTATAGACATCTTTTCCAGCATATATTCACTGAATGTAAGGTCTACAAGAAAGAGAAACTGGTTCAATTTTCCAACTTATATGAAAGAGCTGTTTTCA
>KZ808193.1:152533-177590 GCA_000696205.2 Oncopeltus fasciatus | reverse complement strand
CTCCCTAGATCTAGTTAGTAGAAAAATGCTATTATTTTCTTTCTCTAAACTTACAAAATAATTTTCAGGTTAACTCCCATTCCTAATGTGATCCACCAATGAACAGAATATGTTTTTTAATAATTATTTTAATACTATAAGTCAATTTTTATTCCAATTATATATAAATAGATAAATGATACTTTCAAAATACACAGGTTGGAAAATTTGTTTATTAAGAGTGTTCATTAGACTGAGTCAATGCTTGGCTGTGCTCTAAGGGATTCAGATTATCGGTCCATAATCCAGTTGGCATTCTATTTAGTAAAAAACCCGGCCTTTAATCCTTCCCTTTCTGTAAATGACTAGGAAATCAAATTTCAAGGAACAATAAAAAATTTGGGTATGAATTTCTATTGAACTCTACTGTGGCTTCCTCACATCAAGAACCTTAAAACAGAATGGCATAGATATCTAAACCTCATTAGAATGCTAAGCAACACTAGCTGGAGTGGTGATCGCGATTATAAGCTATAGAACTTTAGTTAGATCTAAACTAGACTATAGATTTGTCGCTTATGACTCTGCTGGTTCAAGCATTTTAAAATGCTAGATCCCATTCACCTCATGGACCTAAAAAACAAAAGTGACAGGTCCCTTCAGTTCAAGCCCGGCACCCAGTATACTAAATAATCTAAATTTTGAAAAATCATTTAGAATCACCCACTGGCAAATTTCATATTTTTATTGATGGATTAAAAAATACTGACGGGATAGGAACAACTATTCTCTATGAGAACAGAAATTATAAATTTACTTCAGTTCCTCATTGCTCCAATTATACAGCTGGATGAGTGGCCATTAATAAGGCAATACACACAATATTCTCTCGTTTCCCAAATATAATCATATACACTGACTCTGGGAGTAGTAATGGCAACTCATAAACTGTTTTCTAAGAACCACCTTGTTATAGACCTCTTTTCCAGCATATATTCACTGAATGTAAGGTCTACAAGAAAGAGAAACTGGTTCAATTTTCCAACTCCTTAGTTATCAATATACATCTAAGACAATACATTTTAAAATATGATATGGACTCATTTTCAGAAAACTTGTGAGTATAGTAATACTCAGAATGGGTTGGTCATCCTGCATGTGAAGTTAATCAAAATTTTACTCATNTATATATATATGGTAGGTTAATGACCAGATTGGGCCTGTTCTGGACTCTTTAGACTCCATAAAATATTACTATTTCTACTATATATTGAAATAAAATGATATTTAATGAACTAACAAGTTACAAAAACAAGTATAGGACAATTCTCTTAAAGTAAGAAAAAGCTCTTTCATATCTGAAATAATATGAACAATGAGGCATAAATGATCCAAGTGGTTGCAATGCCTTAATATAAAAGAAAAAAAAACATGTATATAAACAACTAAAATTGTATTACTTTATTTAATTTTAATTTTATCCTTTCCATTTTAGTGAATTCTGAAAAAATATGGCATTAAGGCAGTTTTCATTGCAGAAGTTTGAAAGTTTTCCAATCTTGTTTATTATGTACCAAAATTAGTAGTCACTAAAATTTATATATCTACATAAGGGGGAACAAATAAGATGTGTCTGTCTTTTTGAAATTGTTTTTCTATAATTTTTTTTTTAATTTAAATTTAAAATGTAATGAGGATAGACTTACCAAAAGATTTTGATGCTAAGCGCTTATACATTTCTAAACTTGATTTTCTGTGAACCATGCGGTGGGCAACAGCTTGATATTTCCGTCGGAATTCATTTTCAGATTGTGTTGAATCAGTTGAATCTTTCCGTAATCGCACAATCTCTTCACTTTCTTCATCACCTGAAGCAAAATATTAGACTATTAACTTTTTTTAAAATTATCATTTATTAAAAAAATACACATTTTACAGAGCTTATCTCTTTCTAATGACAAGTCTAAATAAAAATTTCTCAAGTTTTAAGAGATATAAACATTATTATCACTGACCTATAATATAAAAAATAAATATAATAGAATGAAATATTACGAAAAACACCATATTTCTTTTGATGGAATCAAAGGCTCAAGAAAAAAATCCAGAAATACCCAATGACTTTTTTACTATGGTTAACTGAACAAGTAACTGTTGAAAATAAATTAAAAGTCATTTTTCCTTTCCTAAAACCATATGTATTTCTTCATATTAAATTGTATTCTGTTCTCTCTTTTGCAGTTTTGTAAGAAATATAGAGTTAATATATAAGCTTATAATTATCGATATCATTTGAAGATACAGATGAAAGTAATAATTTTTCTGTTTTCAAGGCTCAGGGGAAAGTTATGGATATTCAACTGAGATTAATAAAAAAGTAAGAGGAGCAATAAAATTTTACATTATACTTAATTAGTAGTGAGCGAACACTATCCAAGGCCTGGAAAGCTACAATCACAAAGCTTGGACAACTTGAGACTATGTTGTAAGACTTAAAACTCTGGCACTAAGAATTGGAGAGAAAAGGCCAATTAACCCATTGAGGCAGAATGATTGTCCAGGTATCAATTTGCAAGTACATACCAACAGAGCAAAAATGTTAAAACATAATACAAAAATTGACTTTATTCATTCACCAGATTTGGTTTGTTTAATGTTGATATTATATTCCTAAATTAATTTTGAGGAATGCAATGTAACGTTTTAAGGAAAAAATATAATATAATAATAACAGGCGAAGAACGAGCTGTACCCAAAAGAAAAGAAAATATATACATAAAACATTCTTTCAAAAACCTTAGAAAGGGAAGGAAGGAGATTTATAGGACGGTAAAGATGAAGGGTTATGTGGTGATTTTCCAGGTTTGGGAAATAATATGTCGGAATATTTCCAGAGGAGTGGGAAGTGTATAGTTTGGAATATACTATTATAGATGTAGGTGAGGAATATAATTGTCTTCTTGGGAAAATTATGGAGAATTTGACCGGTGATTAAACCATATCTGGGTGATTTGGGTTTAGGCAGACGAGAGATTATATACTTGATCTCGGAAGGTGTTACCATAATACATATTATTATCAATACATACTAATAATAGTTTGAGGACCATAATAATTTACACTAATTTCTTATCACTGCTGCTAGTCATCCAAAATATATTATTAACATTTCTAGAATTGCATTCCTTTATCCATAAAAATAGAAATAAATAGAATCAAAACTAGTCTAGTAGATAAAGAGTAGGGTATTAAAATTGGAACTCTAATGATAATTCTAAGGGAGTGACACATCTCTACAACATTCGGATGGTGTCATCATCATAGGCTTTCCTCCAAATGTTGATGAATAAATGAAAATAATGCCAAAAAAAAGTAAGGTTAGCCTAAACATCTCTAAGATTCCCACTAGTGGTCTCCACTACCTCTATAAACTTCTACTGTAATGCCCATATATAATGTTTTGAGGGCATATTCCAGAAAGAATTCTAACAAAATAAAAAACATTATAGGTAATTTGTATGTATAAAGATTTCATTTGAATCTTAAATAACTGACTTCTCAGGTTATGGACTTAAAAATTACTTTAATTCAATAAAAATTTTAGTACACTCATCAATATATTTGATAAACAAAAATTGCAAATTTTTGAAATATCATTTTAATTTAGAATGAGGTTTCAAAAATTTTAAAAAATTATAAATACGTTTAGTTTAGTTCTATCTCATTTACTAAAGATTTTTCTTTGGTTAGCAACAAAATCCACCATTAGGCGAGGGGATAAATCTAAAACACATAATTAAATAATTTTTTTTTATTTGATAGATGGAAGAGTCACCATGCAAATTTGTAATAAGAGCCTGATAAGAGCCTTTTTTCTTCCTATGTTAGTTTGTTTTTCACATGTTATTCCTCGATATTTTGAGTCTTTTTTCTTTTACATAACTGGATCACCTTCAGGCTTAAATATTAAACATTCAAAGGGTTGCCCTAATTATCATGTAAATATGTGCCTTTTCATAATATATTCATATTAACTTATTTTGGAGGGTTATCTTATTCCTTTTTATTTTTTTATTTGCATTTATCCTCCAGGTCATGTTTATGACTTGACAGCACTTAATAGTTGAACCAGAAGAGGAGCCAGGTAAAAGAAAAAAGCTATAATGTCAGAAATACTTCTTTTTTTTTTTTTTAATTTAACCTCCTTGCAAACATTAGGGTCATGGAAGGAGAGGCTATCTACACATTGCCATTCTATTCTATACATCCATTCTCTGGATAAGCTGTTATTTCTCGAGTATTGGTTACAAAGGGCAGGATTTGAACCTACCATGCCAGGGTAAGGAGACTCGAATGGACCTCCTTGGCTATCCCGGCACCTTTTAATGATTCTTAAAAGTTTCTCTGCCCCCCCCCCCCAAATATAAAATTAATATAGTAAGGAAACATTGAAATATCTCCATTTTTCATCTTTATTTTCCTAAAATATTAATTTTTCCCCCGTGTCGACTGCTGAAATCATTGGCACTACTTTAACATTAATAAATTTAATTTTACAAGTATCTAAAATCTACCTATTTTCAGTATGTTCTCTTTTAAAGAAAATTGACAAAATCTTGATAGCTCATAGCTTCAAAATGTTTTTATCAACTTTCATTGGCATTTTTATTATGAAGGTATTAGTAAATGTCAATAATTTATAAGCTGGTTATTTACCAGTTTGGTTATCTATCCCCACTTTTAAAGAGCGCTTATTACTTTTTTAAGATCTATAATTACTGGAACAAAGTTGAAAAAAAAATCTTACATTTCCCCAAAAAATATTTTTAAAAACTCAATGGTAATTTATGTATTAAACAGGTATAAAACCAAAATTTTATTATCTTCCATGATTATTATTTTTGACTCACTAAACTAAGTGAAATTATTTTCATGGAGATGTTCACACAGAGCTCAAGAAACTATTATTTATATGATGTTTTATCAAATAAGTTTGATGTTTATTTATCTTTGATAGTCTATAAACTTTATCTAAATATTCATGACTTTTATACCTAGTACAAGTAAAATTAAATTTAGTTTAAATAGGTTCAAAACTTAAAATTTTCCTTTAAAACTCTTAGTACTTATAGTATACCCAAAGTCAAATCATAAATAGTCTTTTAGATGAAACTTTTTTGTTATGACTAACTTTTCATAATTTAAGAAGTAAATGGTTTTTTAAAATATTCATTATTAATGTTTAAATGTCTTAAACAATGAATAAAAGTTGTCTAACAATATTTTATTTTATTTGTGCTTTAAAGGCTTTAGCCCAGTCAATATCTCCTCCGGCTGGTTGACTCAAGGTCATTACAACTGAAGTCCCCCTCCCTCCACTTCCAGCCCCCTCTCATAAAACAATTCAGTTATTTCAAACACTTCAGACTCACATTTTGCTTTTGGTCATTAGTCGATAAGTGCTAATGTCTACTGTAATAGGAATTATTTGTGTATTGATTGCAGCTGGTTCTCTAGAAACAATATATGTGCCACTCATGGTAGGTAACAAAAAGAGAAACTTGTTAGAAAAAAGTTTTTTTCATAGATTACTCAAACAATTTATATTGTCGAGATTATATTGAAATTTTAAGAAATTTTAAGTTGACACAAAAACTAATTATTTTCAACAGTATTATATCTTACATTATCCTTACTTTGGTTTTGAGTTCATTGATTAATGAAATAAATAATTATTTTTGAGAAGATGCTTTATGTTTATATGTTTAATGCAATCTTAATACTTTTATCTATCATCAATAATCAAATAATAAAAACTCCAAAAAAGTGTGTGTATGTTGTGTGTGTGTGTGTTATATATANATATATATATATATATATATATATATATATATATATATATATATATATATATGATGAAATAACATTCATAATAGAGAAGAATGTCTTCTCCCATTAGAACAGTCATTAGAATGTTAACTACATCTTAAGTTTTAAAGTTCTAATGTTTTTTAATAGCCCATGATAGGTGACATAAATAATTACCCTAAATAATTAATAATATAATCATGGATCAAATTCTTCATCTGTTTTGTTTGTTTTCATGAATCCATGGCACCTAGCTTGTAACAAATGTGCACCCTGCTACTTTTATGGACTAGGGGTTGAATATTTGGAACATCTTGTTCAATAGTATTCCCAATTAAACTAAAACAACTTATTAAAAAAAAATTGTATGATAGCTTTTTAAAAATAGATTTTTTGTTAATATGTAGATACATTATAAGAGTCAATACAAGGAGTGGCATAAGCAAAGCAGAATTCCCATGTTTCATTAAAAACAGATATAAATATGAGTAAATGAGGAAATTTACTTTACAAAACCGAGAGAGCAATGAGTGTGAAAGGTATGACTCCTAAAATATGCTCTAGACTGACTGGGAAGGAAGTGCTTTCCCATCATAGTTACATTCATAGATTTGTTCCTTATCAGGGAGTTAAAAATATATNGGGGGGGGGGGGGGGAAGAGCTCAACTATCTTAGCTACATTCGTACTTTCTTCCCTAATAAATGATCTTGAAAAAATATATTTGAAAAATATTACGGTTACAAATTTTTGTTTCCCTCTTAACCCTTCTCCTCTTCCACTAACCTTATTTCAACCGGAAATGAATTATTTAAAAGGTTTACAATTATCAGCTTAGTTTGCACTTTTATTATGTATAGATGTTATAGAAATAAATGTTATAATATTACATAATACATCTATTTTGTTCTATATATTTTTTTAATGCTAATAATGAATATATTTAGATTTAAAATTTTCTCTAAACTCTTTTTTCCACTTGACCGATTTCAGCTATTAACACACTCATCCAACGGTTTTCAACCGTTTATATATATATATATATATACTGAATTTGGTTTGATTATTTTAAAAATTTATGACACTAAATTTTGAGTAAGGTCACAATATTAATTTGAAAATCTTCGCTTTAGGTACTAAAGATGGACTTACTTTCTCGGGCCCCCTCAATGGTGGCCAGAAATTCAGCTCTGTCATGTGTAGCTGCTCTCCAATTGTTCTTCCACAGCAAATTTCTAGCTGCAGATATCAAACCATCCATCTCCCTAGATCTATACATTCTTGAGGTTCTAATTGACAGAATCATCCAGCGCTTGGCTAAAGATCCAAAAAATAATTCTCGTCCATTCTTCAAAACATGTCCAGCAGTCACTCATGTTATAATGCTCACTGAATAACTCATATTCCTCTTTCTTCTTCATACCTCTCCATTTGAAATTGCTCCATTTTGTTCATTCTCCATTCTACTCAGAATCTTTCTTTCAAATATCCTGCTTTGATTTTGCTTATATAGAAAAAAAATTGAGATTTTTTTGTAGCAGCATTCCATTATTTAACTTCCAGGGTTAAATTATTCTCAGATCCAACAAAGATCAAAGATATATAAACCAGTAAATCTTTTACAAATTACTTGGCTTAAAAATAGAATGGTAAATGTTTTAATAGCCCTAGCCTTACATAGCCATTAGGCTATTATTAATATTATCATATTAATGATATCATGGCCACCAACATAGAATAATATGATGTCATTTATTACAAGCTCCATTTCTTGAGCTGCTTTCTGAAGCCCTATGAAGCAACTTTCTAAAGATCTGTCTTGTCTGGCATTAAATTATTGGAGTATCAAAGATTTAAGGAAAACAAGTAATTAACATTTTAGATTCGGGTAGAGAGGCTGTTTCTAAATTTCCTGACAAGCCAGAGAGTTACCTAATTGTAACCATCATATCAGCTCTGAGCAGGTAGATAGGAATTTCCTATCCTCCATATATACATATTATACACACCTTGCTAAAACCTTTGCTTCCTCCAGGAGTAACTGTTCAGTGGTTTTGATATAATACTTTCAGTGACCAGCAGAATAAAATGGATTCATGACAAAATTTAGATAATAAAGCGTAGAACTTAATATATCTGTAAATATGGTTCAAACTCTATATTGATAGGTTTTATTGTTTAGTCTTTATAGTGTGTAATAAATTTTAAACCTTAATTTAATTGTTTTACAGTTTCTGGAACAAACTCATGTCATTAGGCCTGTCAGTACAAGTGAAACTTATAATTCCTATTTTCTTTAAAATTAATTTAGCCATTCTTATATCAATTTTACATATATACCAAAATAAATTTTAAAAAATTCACCAAATATCAATATTTTTAGTGCTTCCAAAAGAAGTAAAGTTGGATTATTTTTCACCCACTTTCATCGTTGATTATCCATTTTTGGCATACATGGTGGATGCAAGAATATTTTAAATCTTTCTTCAATACTTACATTATTGTACTTTTTAAATATTGTATACAAAAATGTATATATAAAAAGACAATTTGCCCATACTATAAAATGATTTTAAATAATTTTTTTAATTCACCCCTCAGTTCATAAGTGATGAAACACTCAACAATTTCGAGTAAAGTTTTGATTGCAAATAAATTTTTGATTTTTCAGTTGATATGTGAATTTTATTTAGAATCAATTGATTTTATTTGATGTTGCAAAGGATATATATATATATAGCTATTTTTATTGCATTTCTTTGCTTTAGCAAAATTTACCATTCTATTTTTAGAACAAGTCTGCACTGTGTTCTATGCTGAGTGTGCTGTAGATTAATAGGCATCCATTTTTTCATTTTTTTTTATTAAAGGAAAGTGTTGCCACCAAGAAGATGATAAATATTCAGATAGTATCATTTAACTAGATAGCAATACAAGAATTCTAGTATTAGATACCAAACTCTTTATTTCTAGATTCCACTTGTATTATTAATAAGTTTTTATTACAAATATTACTTCATATTCACCAAATATGCCAGAGATATTCTCCTTGCTTTCTTTTCTATTGACCTTAATTGACCATGATCCATAACAAATACCAATATTTTAATCATAAAAAATACAGATTTATTTCAGCTGGTATAATAAATTTTAAGAGTAATAAATTTACTTTCCAAAGACTCATTTTTAGGAGCATAATCCTATGGAGACTATAAATATTATAAATTTAAAAACCATGTACGATTATACTATTAATAAATACAATTAGATAAATATATAGGTATGTGCACAAATAAAATTGTCCTTATAAATAAATAGCTTAATACTAATACATAATAATGTATCATATTTTATAGAAATTCTTTTTATACAACATAGGAAGTTATATCTATTTGTTTTTCTTTCAGTCTGAGAATTAAAATCATAACCCTTTTCAAAATTTGATGTCTTTGTTTATTTATCTTATAGAATGAAAAAAATCCAATAATAAAAATAAATTCTGTCCTTTTACTGTAAATAAAATTTGAAAAAGGCAAAACCAATAAGATGAAATTAGGGATTTATAATTTATTTAGGCCAAAAAGTGGCTAATTTCATAAGGGCTTGATTCAGAAATTAGAAGTTAAATTATAAATTACAGTTTTAAAGTTAACCCAACAGAGCTACAACTATTGACATACTGTTAGTATAATTTAAGGAAAGTTTTGAGCTTTTCATTTCTTGTTAACTTAGCTTTTTTTTTTTGTAATAGCTAACAACTAATTAAATGAAATTAGCCATTTGTTTTTAAGTTTAATTAATCTATTATAATAAAATAAAATTATAAAAATTGTAAATTATGAACTACTGAACTGATTTTGAGGGCATTTGAAATTTGTGTTTATCCCCGAAAAGTACTTATTTCATATAAGCTTGATGAAATGTCTTAAAGTGGGTTAAAATCTTATAGCTATAAATTTCATGTTATTACAGCTATTGACCTAAAACTTTTTCCTCCCTTAACAAATGATATGGCATCTATATTTTTATTCTTATATTTTTTTTCGTACCTCCATTATTTGTTCCTAAAAAGAAATAAAAAATGAATAAACCATCACTACAATATGTTTATTGAAATTTTATTATATTATATTAGTGAAATGAAATTCAGTTTTCAAAAATAGTATATGTTTTAAAATGTTCTCATTATTTAACTAAGTTCAGACTTCTTTGAAAGGGACTGCCTAAATAAACTTAATAACAAACATTATGATTGATCATATTCTATTTAGAAGTCATAATATTTTCTTTCTCACAATAAAATTTATTATCTGTAACTGGGTATTATATTTCACAAAAGCTAGTATAAAGAATGAGAAGCGAAGAGAGCAATTTTATGTATTTATTGTATGAAACGTTTCATAAAGCACTGAAAATTTTTCACAATGGTTTTTTTTTTAAATGCTTAAAATTTAATGAACACATTAAAAAAAAAATATACATTATACACATAACCATATGAAACCCGAACTCCTCATAGTTTGATTCCAATGTTAATTAGTTTAATTCTTTAAAGTAAACTGTACACTTTTTTACTGCAGATGTACAGTTTAGGGATAGAAAGATTGATTTATCTAAGAGGCTCTTAAGTCAAAGTTATTGACATATCAATAAAGTATATATAGAAAATGAAAAACTCGGGACAGTGATATATAGTAATCTAGAACAGGTGGGATAGAGAGTGCAGTGCACAAAAAAAAAGAAAAACTTAAAAGGAGTAAAATTTTTGGGGATCTCTCGCCCTTCATCAGTGAGGAATGAAAAGAGACATACTGGTTTAATTCATGGTTTAATTAATTAATTAGTTAACTCTCTATCCCACCTTTTCTTGATTACTATATATATATATATATATATTGGGGATTATATGAGGAACGTAATATTTTTTTGGGTTTCATAAATCAGCTAAGAATTTGCACTCAAAATTAAAAAAAAAATCTACTGAATATGACACATGATTGACTGATAGCTTTGTGTACAGATATTTACAAATTAATGGAAAACAAAAAGATCAGGTGTATGATACATTTTTAATTTTTCTCAGGAGTGACTGTTATTAACAAGAGAAAGAGATTGATTTATTACAAACTGTTATACCCACAATAAAAAATCCTGTACAAAACACGGTACTAAGACATTATGACTTATGCAGAATGAAATATTGTACCTCAGATATTAAAGTACTCAACCAGTTGATTTTTGCCTTGGTAGATCAACTATTGAATTTCTGTCCATAACCAAAAAATCTATTAGCCGGGCTCAAATGTCAAACCAAAATCGAGTCAAGTGGCCCAGCAAATGAATGACAGCTGTCAATGGAATAAAATTCCAAATAATTTTGAAAATGTCTATTATTCAATTTGAAAATCTATATAGTAAAGAGTTTCTAGCAAACTGGTCAAGCAATGATCTACCACCATAGAGGGTAAAAACAGCGTGGTGAAGAATTGAGGACATTCTCTGAAAAACTTTATTTGGATGGTGGCATGAAGATACATTGGAAACTTTCTATTTCTGTTGATAAGAGGTTCTGAGATATATTCCTGAAGACTAATTTGACAAAAATCATTTAAATGCAAACGGCTGTTTATTATTTAAAAATCTAGGCTGCGAATTTTAAATGAATTTGAAATGATGTTTCAGTTTAAATGAGAAAATAAATGATGAAAACTATTATATATTGTTTAGGTCTAGGTACAAATTGAATTAAGAGGGGATATTCCTTCATGGTCAACTAATATCTTATCGCATAATACCACATATTTACTAGATACTTGAGTTATATCAGAACAAGCTAGTTTTTGGGAGAAAAGTTCCGTGAATAATATTTAGTAATATCCATGTTCAGGAAAATGGGAGACAGTTTACCAACTAGGACATTTATTCTGTAAAAGGAACCTAATATAACTCTCTGTTAATACAGGATATCTTAGATGGATAGACCATGTATCCAGGAAGACAAACAATGCTTTCTCAACAAAATTTTAATGAGTGAAGTATAGGATATTAGAAGAAGAAGAATGGTGAAGCTGAAGTACAAGGATATGACAGAATGAAGCTTGGAACTGATACTCACCACTGGTGACAGAAAACTTAAAATAGTTGAGGCTGATTCAGAAGGTCACAACTTACAAATGAGTAGTAATGGACATTAAATTAATAAAATTATAAAATAAAATATTGAATATGCTCAAACTTAACAAAACGTTTTAGCATTGCATAAATAATATGCTTGGGTGGTTAATATTTAGGAAAATGATAAAAGTTAACATACCATTTACTTTTGTATGAGGTCTCTGCCAGAATTGTTGTTCCTCAATATTACTGATATAAACCCATATTGCTGTGTTATATGCTTCTGACAGAATTCCACTCCACTCATCATCCTCATCCAAGCTGCTGTGGGAATGGAGCTTTTCCATGCTTGCATCAGTCGAACGAGTTAATGGACTGAATAAAGGAGATCTAAAATTAGTTAGATTGAAAGTTTATAAGTGCAGAAGTCTACCCTGATAAATTAATGCTGAATAGAATGTTTTTAAACTATATTTTTTCATTTTAATTAAGTGAAAAGTAAACATAAATGACAATTTGTAAAGTGTAAATAGTTTTGTTGTGGTTCCCTAGCCCTTGGTACCAATACATGCATATATATACAAATACTACTACACAATACCTGCTGTCGACAAAATGCATACCTATGACATTTTTATTTATCTACATGAAGATAATAAAATATAAAAATTAAATTGGTGCAACATGGCCATTATCTGACTGTAACATAAAGGTTAAAAAATATTCCACTGATAGGCTCTGAGAATTATACTTCAAAAGGCCTTAAAGCAAAGATGGTATTTATTTCAATACCTAAATTTAAATTTTTCTTATTTTCATTTTTAATTTGCTATAAGTTAAGTATAGTAGTAATGATCAATTTATAAAAAACAAAGATAAATTCAATTCATATTTTGATAAGTGGAGTGAAGACAATCCAAGAAAAAAAAAATTGCCATTTCTTCACATTTTTTCATTTATAAAGGCTGAACACTTTTGAAACCGAAGATTTCATTATCAAAGCCCAGGCATATAAAGAGAGATGTCTTTTCCAAGATACTGTGAAAGATGAATTCAAGTTTTTATTTTTAAAGTATTCAGAAAACGCATCTTTTCAATTTTTAAATTTAATTAGAAATATATAAACTTTTTATTAGTTACAATTATTATTTAGCATTTAAACCCAATTAATATCAGTTTTATATTAAAAAAGGGAGGAGAAAAATATGGCCAGATTAGAAGATTAGAGTTGGTAATTGTTGCAGACATTAACTCAAACAATAATCCTCTAACGGTATAATAATTAGTAAATTTTTTTATGCTGCATTTTAATAATTATATGAAGAATTAAAACAAATAGAAAAATGAAGAAAAACAAGCATGAAGGATGGACATATTAATTGGGCGATTATAAATTTCAACTTTCTGTTCTTTTACTGCTTTCAAAGAGTTATTTTAACAAAATAAATTAGTAGGAAATACTTTAAAATATACAAACCGGACTTTTTCTTTCTTTTCTTCTCGAGCTCTTTCTTCTGACTTTGCTCGTGCAGCCTCTGCGTGCATTCTATGCCTCCTTTCCTCAGAGCGATACCTTTTTTCAGCCTTTTTATAAAGTCTCTGCCTGTGGGGGGTTCTTGGGGAATCTTCAAATCCTGCTGGAGGCTGTACAATAGTTTCAGTCTGTTTTTCTGGTGCCTAGAGAGAATAGAAAGCATTAAAAAAATGGAATGGTCAAAGTTTTATGTGTGATTGTGTGTGTTTGTAGGTATGTGTACTAGTTCATTCAAAAAGTCCTCTCATTTTTATAGTTTAATTTTATTTTAGAACCTTAGCAGTTCAATGAATTCAAAACTAGACCTAAACCCATGTAAACAATGTTTATTCATTATGAAAAAAGGAATTAATTTTAATCCAGTCCTCTTTGAGAATTCGATGACTCCAGTTGAAACTCGTATTATGCCAAATTTGTTTTATGTGTACAAACTTGGTTTGAAAGCAACTGAAACTGCTCAAAAGATATATTAAATTTTTGTAAAAATGCCACCTATGTGTGGAAGGCACAATTTTGGTTTGCCAAATTTTGTGGAGGCAATGAGACGAATTCGAAGTTAATACTCATTTGGGCTGGCCAAAGGTTGTTGATGTAGACAAATTTTGAAGAATAATTAATTAGAGTTAGTTAATTAGTTGGATCCTCCCCAAAGTTCTTCAGAAGTAACCTTACAACTTAATATTTCCCCAATCACTGCCTGGAATTATCTTTATCAACTGGGAAAGGTGAAAAAAACAGGATAAATGGATTTCTTTTTAACTTAAATAAGCCAATAAGATAAACTGCTTATCAACTGCACCTTCTTTAGCTTCCTCCTTAAAAATGGTATCCTTTTTAGACAGGATAGTTGTCAGCTGATGAGGAGGTTTCGCTATATGTTTTCTGGAAAACCTAGGGTGTAGTCTACTCTTTGAAATTCTGAATAAAAATTTTGCATTCCACAGTATTGGACCATTCCCACTTGAAGCTAAAGCTTTTTGATCATGCCCTAATTAAAATAAAAGGGCCTCTATTTTTCATGGAGAATGATCGGCCACATACTGCCAAATTGATCAGGGTTGAATTGACCGAGATTAGCTCAGAAGTTTTGCCACATCCACCCTATTCCCCTATCCTTTCCCCAACTGATTACCACTTGTTTAGGTCTCTGGACAACTCTTTCATACAGAAGTGTTTTGACAACTGAACCAAGATTCTATCTGCAGTAAACAAATTTTACATGAGTAAAAATCAAGTTTTTGAAAGAAGGAATTTGGAATTTACCTCTATGTTGAGAGAAGAATATGTAATGAAGAATATCTTTATGAATAAATGTATTTATTAGTCATAATGCTTATTTTAAACTTCCCACATAAAAATGACAGGACTTTTAGAATGCCTAATTTATACATGTATAACAAGTGAATGACTAGTTACAGTGGTAACTAAGCTTGACAAAATAAAACAAAGAAAAACAACATATTTGGGTCTCGTATAGCTAAGAGGCCAGTGTAGTATATCAGCTTGTCCAGAGGAATGGGAAGAAAACAGGCCTCTTGGCTGAAAAGTATTAAAGAATGGACCAGGATAAGGAAAGTAAAACAACAGTTCAAACTGGATCAAGATAGAGTTTTACCATGTTTGTCGCCAATGCCAATAAGGCTTGACAAGGCACGCAAATAAGAAGAAGGATAATTTTATTTGTAATGATTGTATTATTTTTAATGGAAAATATGTAGATCAAGCTTTGGGAACAGTTTAAAATTGGTCGTGCCTACCAAAAGTGTAGTATATAACATGCTTACTAAAGATGATATTTCTCCGGGAAATATGGTTGAAAACTGTCTTTTAAACAGGATACTTTGCTAACATATTAATCTATTTTTAAATATAAAAATGTAGTCCATATATGTTTAAATACATTTCTGGGTTCTTCTCTTTATGACCATAATTATAATTTCTATCAAAATGTATAATTTTATTGACTAAGCCATATTATTTTAATTATTGTTATAAGGCAAGGTTATATTACAAGCTAGCTTGTTTTGATTAAAATAATTATCTTTTTAGAACTAGTGAAAACGCTTCATAGAGAAAAAAATGAGCAAAAAGTTCTTCAAAAATTTATCATAATATGAAAAAGAATAACTTAACAAGAGGACAAAACATGAAATTATATTTTAAAGAAGAAGCCAATCTTTTTTGGAGATGCAGAAGATCAGAATATAGGATGAATAATAGTCTTTTAATGAGATTAATGAGACATGGTTCTGATACTCATATTTACTATAGGAAATTTATTTAGATATTTAAATATTTTTATTTATTTATGCCTGAGTTAATGAAATGAATTCAGAGAAACAAAATTTTGAACGAAATAATTAAGAATAAGTTCAAGAACAGATAGGAAGAATATTTTGCATGAAGTGTTTACTAGTAATTTATTCTCAACTTTATTAATTGTAATTTGGGGAGAGGTTGTCACAAGCAAAATAGATTAAATCTGATTTACCAATCAAAAAACATAATTTAGGTTGAGTTTATCCTCAACTGTGAGAATTTGAGGGGGGGAAAGGAGGTTTGAAAAACTCGAGAATGATTCCTGCGGGGTGTGCCAGATGGTAGTACATAAACCTTAAGAAGCTCTAATTAAAGTCATAATAGCCCATCAAATTGGAGGTGATTTCTTGCGTGAGAAGTATGATGATTAATAATAGAAACAAATATTGTCGGCTAAGGCATACCTTAGCTTAAACTGCTTGCCAGTGATTTGATTTACTATTTGTCACAATCAATGCAACCGTGATTTCGATTGTCCACTGTTAAATACATTTTAGCACTATAATTAAATAATGAGCTATCTGAAGGCACCGAATGCTGCAATTGAGGCATATAGGATGAGTTTTTAATCTAAAAATTTCTTTGTCATTTAAATTTTGTTCTTTTATGAAGAAATGATAATAATAATAAGGAAGAGGATTGTACATATTTTTAGAGAAACTTATGAATTGAACTACTATCAATATTTAAAGCGACAAAATTTCCCTACCTTAGACTGTTGTGTATCAAACTGCATTCCACAATGAGTGCAGGTCGGTTGGGCAGTGGAAGTTCCCTCTCCTATCGCATTGCTACTGGGCTCACTGTAGAATACTGAATCACTCCCTGGACTAACTGACCTGAGGGACTCAGCACTCAAAGCCTTCAGCCTTGCTGAATCTGGGCTTGCCACTCCCTGCTCAAAATATTAAATGCGTTCAAATGTTTGGATAACACCTGCGGTCCTAGTAGAAAATTTAATTTGCATCCTAGCATTTAAATTAAATCTATTTAAATTAATTTAAATTTAAATCTGTTTCCTATTAATTAAGGATATGTAATGAATAGAAACAAGTTCCATAAATAAAAAAATATTAATTAACAAAGCATCAGCAAACAAGCTTAAATGGACTAAGTCAGCCAATAGCAAAAAAAATAAACTAATTATTTTTTAAAGGAATGGTTAAATGGAATAGTAAATGTGCTTTGCTTTCTAAAAGCAAAATATAGGAGGTCTCAGACATGTCAAAAATTGATGGTCTTATCAGAATCTGTGTCATAGGAAATATACATCACAGTAACTAATCATGAATAAACAGAGCAGTTTATATGTTAAAATGGAGAGTTTTTTTTTACCATAGTTATTATTATAAGATCATTTTTGTTGGTGTTCGGTCAAGGTAGATCCAAAAAAATACAAATTTAAAAAAAAGTGTATTTAAAAAAAAAATCTGCCGACATTTCGGCTTACATTGTAAGCCATTTTCAGGGCTGTAGAAATACATTGCCATGAGAATACAATAATAATTTACAATTTTATAATATAGAATTGGCATAATGTAATGTGATATCAAAAGTATGAATGTAGAAAGCTGTGTAAGAGAATTTAAAACATGCAGACAACATCCTATTAAAAAAATGTTTGAAAAAATTAAAACTGTAATTGACCACACCTACCTATCATGAAGATGAGAGGGGACGTCCTGTCCCTAAGTTCACATTTCCATGACTGAGAGGAAAATATAATTTTTGAGGACACTGTGGGTGATAGAAGGGGGGGAGGTAAGAGGTGGAAGGTACAAAGGGGGAGCGGCCTGTTTCAAATGGGGGCAATAAAAAAGACAAATGAAAAAAGGAAGGGTATTATTGGGAATAAGTAACTTTTGGAAATGGGAAAAATGTTTGACAGGTTTATTTAGAAGTAGGGCTAATGGTTTTTAGAATGTTGAAAATGTTTGAATAAGTTGAAGAAATTTGTTCTGTGTCCATTCTGTCGTTAACTGGATTGTGTTGTAAGTTAATGTGAATGGTTTCAGATAAAATGTGTTTGTGTTCATAGGGTTCAGTGGAAAGAATGGTTATGTTCTTGAAATCAAATGTGTGTTTTTCATGAAAAACATTTTTAGTGAGGTCAGTTTTTATTAGTTTCTTCTTTATGTAATTTTTATGATTATTAATTCTACGGGAAATAGGGTTTTTGTTTGTCCAATGTAAGAACTATAGAAATTAGGTGAGGAACAAGGAATTTTGTAGACGACATTTGTTTTGTTAAGAAGGGGGATGGGGTCTTTAAGGATGGTGTAAATGGAATTTAGTTTCAATAATCAGGTGGTCACCTCCACTTTAACTCATCTCACCCTCATCATCAAAAAATAAAAGTGGCCAAAAACCTTATCTACAGATCACTCACATTCTTTGACAAGAATTCCATAGCAAAAATATTAAACATATAACTGACATCCTCCTCTCCAATGGTTTTTCTATTCACACCATTAAAAAACTTGTGAAAGAATTCCTTTTTTCTACTTCTCCAACTATCCCCCTCCCCCAAAATAACGACCTTATTTTCTGTTCTCTTCCTTATATTCCAAAACTTTCTGAAAATATTAAGAAAGCTTTCAGAAAAATTTTCTCTAACCTTAAGCAAGCTTTTTCCACTAAACCCATTTACGCCATCCTTAAAGACCCCATCCCCCTTCTTAACAAAACAAATGTTGTCTATAAATTCCTTGTTCCACGCCTAATTGCCATGGTTCTTACATTGGACAAACAAAAACCCTATTTCCCGTAGAATTAATAATCATAAAAATTACATAAAGAAGAAACTAATAAAAACTGCCCTAACTAAACATGTTTTTCATGAAAAACACACATTAGACTTCGAGAACATAACCATTCTTTCCACTGAACCCTATGAACACAAACCCCTTTCATCTGAAACCATTCACATTAGCTTACAAAACAATCCAGTTAACGACAAACTGGACACAGAACAAATTTCTTCAACTTATTCAAACATTTTCAACATTCTAGAAACCTAAAGGGTTATTGTAACTACCAATGAATATAGAACTATCATACCTTTTGTAATCCGTCTTCATTGGTTTCTGCAAACCATCTTCTGTTGGCGAGCGCTTTCGGACATTGTCCATCCTCGTGGCTGCATACATTTGTTCACATTTGTTCAATTCGAGTTGAATACAGACAGTGACAGTGAACACATGTATTCGTCCACGAGGATGGACAATGTCCGAAAGCGCTCGCCAACAGTAGATGGTTTGCAGACACCAATGAAAACGGATTACAAAAGGTATGATAATTCTAAAAACCATTAGCCCTACTTCTAAATAAACCTGTCAAACATTTTTCCCAGTTCCAAAATTTACTTATTCCCAATAATACCCTTCCTTTTTTCCTTTGTCCTTTTTATTGCCCCCATTTGAAACAGGCCGCTCCCCCTTTGTACCTTCCGCCTCTTACCTCCCCCCCTTCTATCACCCACAGTGTCCTTCTCAAAAAAAATTTTTTTTTTCTCTGTCATCGAAATGTGAACTTAGGGACAGGACCTCCCCTCCCATCTTCATGATAGGTAGGTGTGGTCAATTACTGTTTTAATTTTTTCAAAAATTTTTTTAGTATGTTATTGTCTGCATGTTTTAAATTCTCTTACATAGCTTTCTACATTCATACTTTTGATATCACATTACATTATAGCAATTCTTTATTATAATATTGTAAATTATTGTATTCTCATGAAAATGTATTTCTACAGTCCTGAAAATGGCTTACAATGTAAGCCGAAATGTCGGCAGATAATTTTTTTTTTAAATACCCTTTTTTTTTAAATTTGTATTTTTTTGGATCTACCTTGATCAAACCCAAACAAAAATCATCTAATAAGAGCTGTTTATAGCATTCTGTGCTCATGTCAAACATAAACATATGGACTAAGCAATCAAAATTTAGCTGAGCTATGAGTAAATTAATTAAACGTTTGGTTTGTACTTATTTATTTTTATAAATTAATCAGTTATTATCATTATTATAATAATGGGATAACTTTTATGATTGACTCGTGAAAAACTGAATAGGGAAATATATATTATTTCTGGTACAATTTAACTTTTCTCTGATAGGCTTCATGCCCTCAAGGCCATAACTGCAAAGGATAGAGGGCATTTGTGAGTCAAGAGCAAAGGAGAAAGCAGATGTTCGCATAAATTGAAAATATATTTCTTGACATTTTTGTTGGGTGTGTTTATTTATTCAACTACTCACAAAATACTTCACACACATACATAAAGAGTAAGTTCAAATATATTTTTATAATATACTTCGATTTTTGAAATATTTTGCTGAAGTTAATCAACATGAAAAAAAAAAAAAAAAATGATATTCTACAGTAGCAGCAAAAACTAAATCATCTTCCTAAATCTATTATAATGAAAATTATTCATTTACTTATTAATTAAGCAGTAACAGCTTTTGACACAAAATATTGCAGTCCACACAATAATAAATCAATATATTAAAATAATTATATCAAACAAGTATTATTAATAGTAATAAAAATAAATAAAGGGTGTATACAAAAAGAAGAAGATAATTTTATCAAATTAAAAATTTCAAAGAACTGTAATTGTTTTAATCCTATTTAATACTTAATAAAAATGCTTAATATCCCCCTTCTCCAAGCTTCTTAAATCCCATTCGACTTCTTCAACAACAGCCTCAGTTTTGTCATTTGTTTCAAAATAGAAAATGACAGTGTTAGGACACAAAGGATATATATTATTTATATATACTAAGGACATAGTTTATTTCATAGGTGAAATTCTTGTAATTTTAAGGCATTACTGTAAAGAAAAAAAATTTCACAGCTGCTGAAGCACCTTGAGAAATTATTGAATATGAAGATGAAGGTGTCCTTGACCAGCACACAGCACGGTATTAGTTTGAAAAAATTATCAGTGGTATTACAATGTTGGAAAGGAAGAAGAGCTCTGGGAAAACATTCATAGATTTGATGATTCTGCAGGAAGCTGTTGAGTAAATACCTCCCACAAGTACTCCCAAACCAGGGAGTGTGGTGAGTTGAAAGATACTGTCAGTTGTCATATAGTCTCCATAGGGAAGGTGAAGTTCATTTAAGGAATTTGTTTTCACTTTCAATATAAATAGCAATAGCAAATTTTCTTATTAGGCTAGCTTCATCAAGAAAATCCACCAAGAACAATTTTTTTACTGTCTTAATAAGTGAACTTTTTCTTCTGTTGCCCACTTTAATGCACAGCTTACTTTTTCAATTCTTGTAATTTATCACTGATTTTCTAAAATTAAGTTAATTTACCTCTTTTGCATAAGGTTTTCAAAAATAAAAAATACTTGGTATTGCTAAAATATTTATTTGACCAGTGTAGGTGAAATCTGTTTTATTTTGTGTGTGCATACATGCATGTGTGTGTGTTTGTGCATGCAGCTTCTTATTAAAATATTCATCAAAATGAAATAAAAGTGATTACTATTATTTTCCATTTGAAAAATGTTTTGAGACTGCAATTATTGGTTAACCATCCTTAATTGTAGGAAATAAGGTTACGCTTTCAGTTAATCTTTCACCTTCCAGTAAGGACGGTAACATATTTGTTCTCAAAATATTTAAAGTAATTAAATAAATAAAATATAAATTCTTTTATAGCCTTTATTTACATATTAAATTCTGTTAAAAATCAATAAAAACATTTTGTAATTTGATTGCGATGAATAGTAAAAAAAATTGACATTAATGAAAGTCACATGAGGAGAGGTGACCAGTGACACCACTCTCAATAAAATATAAATGTAAAATAATTATGTTGACTTTAGTCTCATCTAGAAAAATATTAAAATTAAAAGCTGTTATTAATGGTCAGGAGTTTGAAACATCTACCATACCAGAATAACGATCACACGTACACACACACACACATGCAACACCAACACTCAGTTACATGCACAATAATTTGAATAAAGAAATATTTTTGAGTCATAAATTATTGTAAAACTACTCAATATCAATCTCTACCTGTATTAAAGGTTAGGAAATTAGTCTGAAAAGATGATTAGGAAAAATAAAATATTTCTTAAGTCAATTACTATAATTAGGACATTTTAACTGTGCATAACCTAATGAAAGACCTCTCTAATTAGAACTTTGTTCATTCCCTCTTTCATATTCTTGGTATTTTATCCTAGCCTAATTTTGAACTGTTGATAATAGGAGTATTATTATCTTCACATTTTGTAAAATACCACATAGGCCCTGTTTCCCTTACTTGTTCCTTCTTTAACTTCTGACATAGCCCCTCTCCGGGGAGAATAGTTCCCTCTTCTCATGGAAAAACTACATTAGTTATTTTATACAGGCTAAGAGTGCATAAAATAACTAACTACTTATACGCATACAATATCTCTAATTTATTAAAAAATACAAATAATTACTGCTAGATAACAATCTGTCACTATTGCCCTTATATTTATTATATACTTAAGATAACAACTATTACATACAGCTAATTTGCAATGACAAACAGTAATTCCTTATCCCAGATGCACTAAGAATTATCCCAATAATCTATTTATCAATGAACTGTCAAAATGAGTTAACACTGTCACAATTTGTTTATCACTGGATGTGTCAGAACTAGCGGAAATTTAAGAAATACTGGGGAAACTCTACTTGAGGTGAGCTGCTTATATAGTGCCTCAGGGGAGGCCAGAATGTCCTTTATACCTGGGGAGGTCCAGGCTGGCCTGACTGGTCAAGGGCCTTCTTACTGTTGGGTCTAGACCCTCTTCTAGGCATTTGTAACAACAGTTTAGCTAAGTGTTAAATAGATAATAGTGATTATTTTTTTAAGAATATAATAAAAATAAATCCACTAGCAGGTCGCTGAGTTAAGTTGTAGGGTCTATCCAATTCCCTAGCACACAATTATAACTTAATAATATCAATTGAATAAAATCTAATTATATTTATGAATCTGACTGGTTTAAATTGTATTAATGAATTTGTTTTATAAAAATAATTTTTGTTTAAAAAGAGCTTATTAATTAGCAACATACCTTCAGTCTGTGTATTTTGCTAGGGCTTCCCCCTGGGCTGTGTGCTGCATATGGGCTTAGCCTTGTCCCAGCTGCTGCCTGTTCATCTTGGGGGCTTGGTGACTTGGCTGAAATGGAACACCTTCTCTTAGTTGCATCTTCACCCGGCATGCTTTTCCTCCTGCAACAATATATGACTGTTATTATATTTTAATGTCTTTTAAATATATGCTAATTTCCTAATCTCAGAAATTAAGTTGTGCGTATATTTATGAGTTTATGATGACTGTTGAGAAAGAGTGGAAAAGGATCTGAAAATAACTGTCATCTATCAGTTTTTTCTCAAAGAAGCTCACCTAAATGCTACCTAGGGTGTAGTTAACTAGTGAAATTCTATGAAATGCTAGAATAGAGTTTAACTATAACATTCTGTCCTTTTCTAACCCCAGATGAAGCAAATGGTATTCACCTTATATACAGCCTATAACACTAGGAAACAACTCTGAAATCTTTCTTCAAATATGCATAATCCATTTGTAAGAGAAACAAGCCATTAATATGGTCTGTAGAAATTTAAATAAATAATACATTTTTTGTTTTATGACCCACTTTAATTTTATTTTTAAAAAACTAGAAAATAGTTTGACATTTAAGTTTTGTTCTACAAATAAATAATTTTATAAATATTGTTTATTTGTGGTATTTAATCCCACGTAAATTTTACTAATTTTTGGTGCAAGGGAACAGATAAAAAAATCTATCTGTCCTGGCTGGGACAGTTAGATTTTTTATTCTGTTCCCTTGCACTAAAAATTATACAAATAAATAATGATTATCTTGTAAATCTAGACTTTCAATTTGCAAATTTGCTTTTAAATCATTATCAATTACAAAACATTTTTGTTCAATTGATTTCAACAATAAGACTACAAGTTTAGATAACGTTATTTTTTTTACACTGACAGACATTTTATTCAAGCAAATGTATAATTTTGCAAAATGTTATCATCACTAAGAGTGATTTTTAAATGATTCAGCATTTCTGAATGATATCTGTCATATATTCTATCTTTTTCTTCTATTTCATTTATATATGCAAAATTATTATAGAATAATGCTAGTTTCTGTTTTACCTTGATTTCCTTCCCTAGGCTTTCTTACTTTATTACTTGGCACACATTTTGCAACAAGAATATAATCAGAATTATTTCTGTTTTTAGATGATTTTATATTTGTTTATAGTACTGATAGGATAATAAAATTGTCATTTATGTTTTCATATATTTATGCAGCAATTAAAATTTTTTTGGAAAACATTTTTTTTTTTTAAATTATGTAATACTTTAAATTATTCAATACCACTTCTATCATCTTTTTTTTCTTTTGTTATGGCAACTAGTATGTATTTTCTAGTTTAAGTAACTTAATTAGTTTATTTGTTTCTATTTTTTCAAGAAGTCCATAATCTTTTCCAGAAAGATACCTTATGAAACAAGAAAAAGAAGAGAACCAATAAAGTGGATGAAGCGCAACAGTAGAACACTCTTTCATAAAAATAGTTGGGCTTTGGTTCCTGTAGATGTTCCAAAAAATGAAAAGTGGTATGAAGTTTTCGTGCCTAACTTATCAGCCACAGAATCTGAAGCCAGAAAACTGTTTAGTGATTTAACTGTGGCCAATCGCAAAAAATTCTCCTACAAGCAGAGACCTTGGCCGAAGCCTAAAAGTATGAGACGATTATTTTAGAAAATAGTTTTAACCCTTAAATCTAAAATCTATTAAACAGCGCATAGAGAATATTGACAAATGCAAGCTTTTTTTAAAAATACAATTGAATTTTCAGACTATGTTAAGAAACTTCAATTTTTTTCTAGATATCTATATCTTCTAAATATTTGTAGCTACTTTTGGAATCAGGTCAATCAATCATCTCTGGCATTGTAAGTCTTATCAGGAGCCTCCTTTCAATACTGCTTGACTATAAATATGCTCTCTAATAAAGAGAGAGAGAGAGAGAGAGAGATTAGATTAGTTCTTTATTGTCATACAATGTACATCCTTTCTTCCTGACAATTTCAGGCTACTGAGAGAGAGAGAGTGAGAGGGAGAGAGCGAGAGAGAGAGAGAGAGAGAGAGAGAGAGGGAGCGAGAGAGGGAGAGAGAGAGTGAGGGAGTGAGAGAG
>KZ808193.1:120057-138219 GCA_000696205.2 Oncopeltus fasciatus | reverse complement strand
CCCCCCCCCCCAAAAAAAAACTACACTTTTTCAAAATCTGCAAAAACAATAGTTATCATTAATTTTTCTATTGAAGTTTTTCTATTCTTTAATTTTTTTTTTATCTTTTAAAATAAATTATTTCTTGATCTCCAACTCTGGCATTCCAGTTTAGAATTAAAACAACTTATTGCACACAAAATAATGATATATACTTACATAGCTTAGTCCGTATTTAATTAATAGTATAAATTTAAATATAAACTTTTAAAGTGTTGCAAGCAAATATTTTTCCAATGAACTCTGTATCATCTGTGTTACGGTTGTACTATTATTAATAATAATGATAACATGTTATAACATTATAAAACCCATTCCTAAACATCTTCCCTTAAATCTGAAGACTAAGACTGTTTAAAGTAGTAACTCTTACACGACCATCACTAATTTTGACATTATATGAGCGAGATTGCATATCCAGATTTAAGTGTCCCTAAATATATGTGGGAAACCTTTTACAAACAAAAATGATTACTAACAGATCTTTTTCTGTGTGTTCTAACCCAACAACTGTTTAATGATCTACATGCAAAGGATACAGATCTGTTACTTAGCAGCGAGCAATCCCCAATGGTTTCACTAGATGTGTCACACTGGATTACAACTGGTAGATAGGAGACAAAAGAAATTAAAATATGATTACTACATAAAATATTCCTATTTGTCTCACCTGCTTTATCATCCTGAGCTATTCATTGCTAGGTTATACTTTTCTTTAGCAGTTCTCATAAAGGCATCATGATTTAGAGTAGACTGGGTATGAAATTTCTTAGTAATTAAAGGTAAATAGGAAACTGTGGTTTCTACTCTTGAACTTGGAGTCTCCAAAGTTTTAATGACCTCTATTTTTTTTTCAGGGCACTCACACTTCATTTTCACTAGCTTTGCACAAATTACTACTTTTCATCTTCCAGGGGAAAATAATAAAATCCACTTTTAATGTCCAAAGTACTGTAACGCTTCTTATTTGCTAGCCCTTAAGACAAATCTAATATTAGAAGGGTTCCTCTTTCCTTCAAACTATACTTATTCAAGTGTAATAGATCAATAAACATCTTAAGAGAACCATTTGGCTTGGAATAACAACAATAAAACCCATTCTTCTGGGATAACTTACCTTAAAAACAACTCAACACTACATTGAAGAACTTGGATGAGAAACAGCATCATTAACTAATTAAATTTTTTGAATTTAATTTTACACAAGCCAGGAAAACACCCTAGCACTTCAAAAACCTATTAAGCATGGTTAAAAAGTTTTTGACATGGTGTTCTACTTGTAGGACTATCTCATTTAAATCCAATTCAACAGATATTTTTAAGGCCTAGGTAGGTACTGCACCCACTTTTACCAAAATAAACCTAATATTTTTATATTAAGATCCTTTTTAAACCACCATAAGCTTTCAGTTTAAGTGAAACTATGAATTCATTTATCTAAACCTAATATTTTAACAGATTTTTATTGTAAAATATCTACATCTGCCACAGTATCTAATTTAGTTTATTTTGGTGTCACCATTGACAAAAAGTTCCCGAAACAAAGCTATTATGCTTAACATCTGATTAAGAGCTCGCTTCAAACACCAGTTAATATGTGACCCAGCAGTTGCTGATGATTTAGAAATGTTAATAAGGAAGATAGTAGCATCTTGGAAAGTTTAAGCCACAGTTAAGCAGCTAAAGAGCTTATGCCTTAATTTTTTTGTCTACAAATATATTTTATTACCTGCATAGGTGTTTTCTTTCCTGGAAGAGGAACAGGACTTCGTGCCCTAGCTTTTTCTTTGTCAACTTCAGGAGGTGACACAATTGATTTTTTCTGCCAAGGACTCCTTCCTAAAGAGAAACAAAAGTTATCTGGATTACCTCTTCTTGATTAAAAATAAACTTTAACTGGAAAAAATTTTCCCTCAATTTGGCATATTTTATCAGAAAATTTTCTAACAAAAGGAAGATAGGGCGAGACACTCCTGCAGCATGGCAAAGTGATTGATATCTTTTGGTGGTTTTAGCTGTCTTTGGCGGGTTTGTTATGGTCTAGATCAGACTTGATCTAGAAATTTGATTGTTTCAATTAAATTCAAATAAATCACTAGATTAGAACTCTGTTACATTACTGATGAAACTATTTTCTTATATAGAAAAACTGTTCTTGAAAAAAAGTGACATTTAGTAACAGAAAATTAATCTACATATATACCCAGTATTAATTTATTGGTACAAAAATTAAATGACAGATATGTTTTGTAACTTGCAAGCAAGCATAACCACTAAATCTGAAATAACAGCCATTTTTACTTTTTCTTTACAAGTTAAATTTTTTTATTATTTCTGATTGATAGTTCTTTAAATATAATAATCTCAAAATTATTTAAATCAAGTTATTTCATTAGAGCAACATTATTTTGTGAATACTATTACCTGATTTCGGTGAACTTTCAGGCTGTTCCACACTTGTAGATAATTCCAGCGTAAACCTCTTTTTAACTTTAGATTTATCTTCCGTTGACCATTTGCTGGAAAGGAGACATAGCATTATAAGTTAGATATGTTTAAAACTTTAAAGTCTAAGAAATCATAAAGGCAAGAAAGAAACATGCTCACAAAAGAAGAGGGAAAAACATGCACATTTAATATAATTTCAATACAGTGTAGAAACAAATTGGCTCTTGTGACAAAAGTCATTTGATGATTGCATATGAGTGTTGAAGCACTCAAGAAGAAACTGGTCTGAAGTCTCTTAAAAGGCACCAAAAGAAAAAAAAAAAAATATCACTCAGCCTAATGAAAAATAGGCCTGCTTAATCTATTAAGGGACAGTCATGATTTACATTCACCTGATGCTAATGTGGTTCTATGTTTGCAAATAGGAACAAATAAGCTAAAAACAAGGTACCCAAACAAATGCTACAAAATCATATTCTGGGTAGTACATGCTTTATGGTAATCATTTATAAATAGTTTTCTTTATAAAATAAAAAACAAAAGCATTAAAAAATTTATTTTATTTTATTTATATTTTTGAACAGTAAGATTTATAAAAGGCAGAAAATAACTCTTAAAGACATCTAAAAATTTTGAACTAGCAGTAAAACTCACGAGTCAACAAGCAGCAGTGGTTAGGGATACAAAGAAATTATATATTTCTCTTCGAAATAATAATTATAAATTATGATTACAAGGATTCTAAGTAACAGTATATTAAAGAAGAAATTCTCAAAGTGCTGAAAAAAGACGAAACTTGGGAAAGTAGCATTGATGGAATAACATGCTTAGATAAAAGGGACCTCTCAAAGAAAATATACTTTCTAAACAAAAGTCTTTCAACAAACATGGAAAACTAAAGACTGGATACTGGCAATCATTATATCCACTTTTAAAAAGGGGGATAATAGCTTCTGGAAAAATCATAGAGGCAATAACTGATGAGTGTCTCAGGAAAAATATACAGTACAGTTCTAGAAAAGAGGCAATGTAGAAAACCTAAGAAGAACCTAAACATGGGTTAAAGAAAAAAAAGCTTTAGAGTATAATTAAGAGAAGTATCTATGATTTATAGAAAAAACCTAAGACTTGATCACAGAGAAGAAAAATATGAAATGTCTTTAGGGAAAAGGGTGTTTCATTGCCAATCATTGATTGAATTAAAAGTATTTACATCCAATAAAGAAAATTAACAAAGAAATCAAAAGAGTTCGTACAACAGGAGTCAGGGTGATTTCAGCCCACTCCTTTTTATAATAGTTATGAGCAATATAATAAAGATCAGCAGGAGGATGAGGATATTTCCTTTAAAAAACTGTCTGTAGGAATAGGAAGAAATAAATATCCCTAAAGGCTACCTTTTTACTATAGATAACCTTCCCTATAGTTATTTCCTAAGTAAAAGAATAGGTACTTTTAAATATCTGGGGGTGATGATTAGTAATAAAAGAAGTTAAATAAGGTAACAAGTATAAAGCAATTAGTGATAAGTGAAATTTACCTTGTAAGCAATCCAAAATTTCTTAAGAAAAGGGCCTTGATTTTTCTAAATACCCATTCTCAGATATGGGATTGAATCTTGGACTATTATCTAAAAACCTAAGAGTAAGATTCAAGGTCAGAAAATGAGGCTCCAAAGATCTATAGAAGAGAAAAAAGAGGAGGGATCTGATACAAAATCAGACTATTGGACTAAATCTGAATGTAAAGTTAAAACCCTCACCTAAGATGGGTATATCCAAAGAAAGAGAGATAAAGGTTCCCAAGTAAGAGATTGAAATTTGAGCAGATAGCACCACAAAGAAAGGCAAGAGAAGGAAGAACCACCTGGAGGGAATATGCACACCTCCCTAAAATAAGTGGGACTGTCTTGTAACAATGTAAAAAATCAAGGGAGTAGATAAGGAGTGGGATAACTTTGCTTAACTTTTACCCCAGTTGGTAGAAAAGAAATGAAATAAGTAAGCAAGAAAAATTCACTCTGAAATATAAAAGTTGAAGTTGGCACCATATCTCTAGGTAAGAACTTAAAACTTACTTATTGTGCTATATGGGCCAAATTCGCCCAGCTGAAGATTTTCTTCTGGTGTTTTATCAATCATAAACTGGAATATCATAGACTTTTCTTCTCTAAAGAACAACATTCTTCTTAATAATATATTTTTTAAATTTGGGATTGCTTTATCATTACTGGTTCAATAAATTTAAAAAAAAAACCCCATCACATAAACCTTGGGTGCCATACTTTCCTTGTTTTTTGTCACACAGTATACAAATAATTTATAAGTCGTTACATTATGAAGTTAAATTGTTATACTTTGCCTTTAGTCCTTTAAAGTTATAACTAACTCTTGACCAGAATAAATATTGCAAGGGACACAAATGTATTTAACAAAAAATAAATACTTTAGAATTTTTGTTTTTAGTATATTTTAGTTTTCTATTGGTTCCATGGTTAAGATAATATGAGGACCACCTAAAACACCTGCCATATCACATTTTAGTAACCCACCATGTTAGAAATAAATTGTATTACTGTTTTTTTTTTTTATATCCGGATAATTATTTTCTTGTCTTCCTTTCCACTTGTCATTTTAATATGAATTATAATTATGTTTTTTCATTTTTTTTTTGTGGTAATCTCTTAGAGTGATAAATAAATTAATAGTAATGTCTAATAAACAAAAAGAGGAAATCATCATTGGACAAGGTATGTGAATTTATAAATGTATAATATGAATAACACAAAAACTAAGTGTTATACTAGAAAGCCTAATTACCAAATTTGGTTTCTATAATTCCAAAATAAGGAACCATGCCCACAAAGTTACATTCTTAAATATTTCCATTAGAATGTGTTCTTTCTAATATTATTAGTAAATTGCATTTTATATTTATTATTATTATCTTCTATATATATTTTTTATAACACTATAAATAATGAGAATAAAATGATTTTAAATTTTGATCCATTTTTTTTCACCCGATATAGTCATTAACAAACTCATACAATGATATGAGTTCAATTTAAAACCTGGATTTGGTTTCATTTCAAAAATTGGGGATGCTTGAGTGCATACAGACAAATATAATGTAAATAATATTTTGAAATAAACTACAAATTATTAGTTTCTTATAAGTAGGTACATCATGAACAGTTTGATTTCCTTAACAAATATCTGCTAATAAGTTTACGACTGAGTTAAAACTCTTTCAAGAATAAGATAGTTTAAGAATAGCTCTAGACAAGCTGCTCCATCGAGTATGATGGGAAAAGACGAGCTAATTTAAAGGAAGCAAATAGTTTTGATGGCAAAATCATGAGCAGTGATATTCAGACTAAGGTATTTGACAATAAATCATATCCAGTACGTAAATTATATTAAAATATTTATCTTAGGCAGTGATAAGCCTATGGAAATAATACGTACTTAGATATGACAATTAGCAATTTATGCTTCTCTTAGTTCTCAGAATATGCTGATGAGTGAGATTTATAAGAATATTTACATAAAGAAATTTAAGATTTAAAGTTGAAAAGAGGATGAAACTTCAATAAAAAGTCTATTAACATTTTAGAAAGGTACGTAATTGTTCACTGTAACTGGTCTTGGCATAATTTAAATGAAGAAGGATACGATAGATTTGTTATGAACTAAAATTTTTAATAATGTCTTATCATTGTACTATCAGGTTTTACTATATCTGGTTGTTAAACCAAATAGCTTTTAGGTTTGTTTTCGTCAAATAAGACAGAAAAAATATAAGTGGGTATTCTCCAGCAGAGTGCTGTTTACAGAGGAGGATGATAATATTCAAAGACCTGTTCATATTCTTTAGCTTGAATATTCTTTTATATTTCTTCTGCAAGCAAATTCGATTCAAATGTTCTAAATTGTTTTTTATTTTGTGTTATTTCTTTTAAAATACATTAAATTAAATTATTTTTTTAAGTTTAACAGAATTCTAATTCTAAAACCAGAACAATTAGGAGTTAGCGCTAATAACCATTCAGCAGTTGATGCGCGATGTATAATAATAAAAAAATTAGGAGTTACATCGTCTTTGTCTGTCCTTACCATTAAGCAAAGCATTCGTGCCATTTATTTTAAGAATAAATTTTTTTTTTTTGCTTCTTTATTTATAGACAAAACATTATTTTGTCAATTGTAAAGTTAAATGTCCTAGTTTTTCCAGACTGGACAAATTGGGATTTTACTTCACAAAAAGAGGCAGATGGTCAACTCACTTAATAGGTTAAAGGGCATGGTGATCACAGCATAGATTCTGTTTAGTAATAGAAATAACTAGAAAAATGTTGTGTTTAGTAACACTTAGATCTTAGAAGATGTAAAGAGTAATTTAAAATTCATTATTCACACAACTGTTTCTTTACATTTTAATGTTAAAATAAATGTAAAAATAAATTTTGAATTAAAGATTAGATACACTAGTTTTTTTAAAGAAAGTAAAAAGGTTTTTTTTTCTAAATAATTAGAGGGAATAGGAATCCTGTCCTAAATCAATCAAGTGAATTAAGTACTTACTAGGTACTTTTGACCAATTTTAAGAATCTTTTGCTCAATTTTCTGATTTAGCATTATGTTTTTAATACAAAATATAGTAGATTATAACACAATAGCAGAGATTATTTAATAAGGTCTCGATTAATTACTATTCATATAACAGACAATTTTCTTTTAGCTGATAGAAAAGAAATGAAATAAGTAAGCAAGAAAAATTCACTCTGAAATATAAAAGTTGAAGTTGGCACCATATCTCTAGGTAAGAACTTAAAACTTACTTATTGTGCTATATGGGCCAAATTCGCCCAGCTGAAGATTTTCTTCTGGTGTTTTATCAATCATAAACTGGAATATCATAGACTTTTCTTCTCTAAAGAACAACATTCTTCTTAATAATATATTTTTTAAATTTGGGATTGCTTTATCATTACTGGTTCAATAAATTTAAAAAAAAAACCCCATCACATAAACCTTGGGTGCCATACTTTCCTTGTTTTTTGTCACACAGTATACAAATAATTTATAAGTCGTTACATTATGAAGTTAAATTGTTATACTTTGCCTTTAGTCCTTTAAAGTTATAACTAACTCTTGACCAGAATAAATATTGCAAGGGACACAAATGTATTTAACAAAAAATAAATACTTTAGAATTTTTGTTTTTAGTATATTTTAGTTTTCTATTGGTTCCATGGTTAAGATAATATGAGGACCACCTAAAACACCTGCCATATCACATTTTAGTAACCCACCATGTTAGAAATAAATTGTATTACTGTTTATTTTTTTTATATCCGGATAATTATTTTCTTGTCTTCCTTTCCACTTGTCATTTTAATATGAATTATAATTATGTTTTTTCATTTTTTTTTTGTGGTAATCTCNTTCATATTTTAGAGAAAGTACTTAATTAAAAATAGTAAATAATATTTTTTTACAAGAAGTCAGTGGACCCTACTTTAACAGATTAAAAATCTGTTGTCTGCATCATAAACTTCACTTCCCCTAAACTTAGAGATAAATAATTTACTTGCCATCAAAGGGCATTTGGGAAGTGTCAATTACAGTCATGATATTGCAAGCAGCTCTGGAGCCTCAGACAGCTCCACTACCAAGCTAGGATGGGATGTTTAGGTAGGGTAAATAGCCCCACTACCCAAAATTATCTTTTTTAAGAAACCTACATCTGCTTCAGATTAGCATTGGGTATTTTAATGTTAGGTTTTTAGACAAAATATATTCAAGAAGAATAAAAATGTTCAATATAATGAAACTGAAAGAGGATCTGAAGGCCAGACTGGGAAAAAGAACACCAGTTGAAGAAAATATTAACTTGGAGTGGGAAGAATATTGTAAGCCTAGTGCAGAAGCAACTGAAACTTTGCTTGGACCTCCAGTATCGTTGATCGGTTTGGGGAGGAAGCTGTGATAAATTCTGAGAATAATAATTTAGAATCATGATCCAGAAAAGGATTAGAAGGATCATTGATGTAAACAGACTGAGACAACATGAGGAAATGTGTCTATCAGCAAGCAAGTGAAGAGCTTGAGACCAATGACTAGAGTTCATCTACAATGGGCCCAATACATAATAATAAAATAAATTTATAAATAAATTAAAATGTGAAAATTATTGAGGTATATCCTTTCCTCCATCAGCTTAAAAGGTTTTATCAAACATTTATTCCATCTTATTCTCCCCTTTGCTGAAGAAAGAATTGGAAGATACCAGTGTCTGGGTAGAAGGCCAACCTTAAATCAGATTTTCAGCCTTCACATTATCCAGGAAAAAGGATGGGAGTACAAAATAAAAAATCACCCAATGTTAATTGATTTTAAAGCTGCCTATGATAGCATACACAAGAAGGTGCTGCATAATGCTTTAAGAGACCTGGGCATACCAAAGAACTAAATAATTTTGAGCAATTCTTACTGCTTTGTCCAAATATATGACCAAAGATCTGAGGAGTTTTTATTAATGAAGGGTTTTAGACAAGGAGATACTTAGGATTACCTTCTCCTTAACTTCCCCATGAAAAAAGCTGTTAGGACTCTGGAATAGGTCAGTGCAACTACTAGCCTACACGTATGAAATAGATACTATGGGTAGGTCATTCAAGACAGTAGAAATTTTTAACCTGCAAGAAGTCTTAAGTTTAAAATCAACACATTGAGACCAAGTATATGGTAGCGAAACAAAAAGACCAATTATATGGTAGAGGAACAAAATCCAAAACCTAGAGAGTCAGCTACCTTAGACATGATTTGGGTTGGAAAGTCTCAAGTACCTTGAGACAATTCATTCGAGTATCTTGGCTCCCTTGTTAGCCAAGACAATAGAAACAGTGTTGAGTGTTGTTAGAGAATATCTTCTGTCTACAGAGCATACTCTGGGAACTTTGGGCTTACAAAACATTTGGAGAGCCATGCTCTCACAAAGAAAAACTTATATAAATCCTGAATCACCAGTCTTACTGTTTAAGTCAGAATTGTGAGCTATTGCTCATATTCGAGTGGAGGATACCTCAAAAGATATCACGAGGCATAAAGGACCATAGGAGAGGAGGGATGTAGGACAAACCTGGAGTAAGTATAGTATAGCTATCAAAGAATGATTTGGTTTATTTATTATCATAGTAAAGGAATCTGACAAACCTTTACAGTTAAACTCTTAAATATTTTTCTTAAAATGTAATTTAAATATAAATTCAAAAATTATATTTTATACCCTATAACTTTTTCCAACTCTAACAGCAATCAAGATATCAAATATTATTGAATTTGGTTTTCTATTAAATCTTTATTAACCAAATTTTCTATTAACCAAATTTAAATTTAAAAATTATATATTAAATCCCTGAAAAGCATTATTATAGGATGGAACTATTAGAGTAAAATAAAGTTTTAACTAATAGTAGTGTTTTTTTAACTAATAATAGTGTTTTATGTTGTTTTTTACCATTTGCCTGTACTAAAACATAAACTATACAAGGTCAGCAACAAAGAAGAAAGATAAGATAAGTTTAGTTTATGATGCAGTTTAATAAATAATGTCATCAAATCCTTCAATTCAGTTCACTGTAGTTTAACTAATTCAGAATAATAGATAGCTAAGGTCATGAGAGAGCAGATATAAATTTATTTAGAGTAAATTTTATTGATGAGCCTATATTTACTTTAATTTAATTACATTATCCATAATTATTATTTAATTATATAATTAAATTATTACCATCAAATAAAACACCAAAGAAAAACATGAACAATCCATAATATTTTAGCCATGAGAGTATTATTTAACAAAACATTTCTGAGTGCAATAAGTGCAAGGACTTTTAATAAGCACTAATACTTACAAATAATATCAAAATTACTGAGGGTTTTACCTTCCACAAGTACTGCTTTCTGGGCTTGAGGTATCTCCATCAGCTTCTCGCCCCTTCTCTTCACTAACTTTTTCTTCTTCTTCTATGAGTGGAGGAGAACAAGGGACCTATAAAAGACAAAATGGTCAGCCCAGTGTATTGTTTTTAGAGGCAAAATTTAAATGCTTTCAATAGAATTTAACAAAGTTTATTAGCCATAGATTCTTCTTCAAGACTTGATCATGTTAAAAAAATGTTATTTTGTCAAGCTTTTACACATCCTGTGAAAGAGTATTCTCCATTCAGCCCTGAAGAAACCATCATAGGTGATAGAAAGCTTGCCAAAAATAACTTTTTGACATGTAGAGCCCAGATGAAGAATCTATGAATAATTCTAGAGACTGTGGAAGCCTTCTTTATATTCTTTCAAAGAAAAAAAATTGGTTTTGTTAAATTAGCATTAGGAAATTGAATTTTTTGCTCTAGCAAAGGTAGCCAAACAAATTATAAATTGTGACTTGTACAATTTACTACTACTTAAAAGCAATACTACATTTTAAAATGTTTACATGAAAAAGAGTATCACAGTTGAAAATAAGTTTGGATGTATTTTAATATATAAAGTAATAAAACNATATATATATATATATACTGCCATTTGTGAGATAATAGGTAGATTGGGTTCTTTTCTAGGATGCCAAGAACAAGTTATCTCGTTCTGTATTTACTTGCCATTTTTGTGTAGCTATGACTAAACTTGAAATATATCAGTGCTAATTTCGATAGATGACTTCTGAGAAAAGAACAAAAATCAATGCTAGCTTACATGAACTGAAAATGTATTAAAGTTATATTTACCATTTAACATAATATAGATACTTAAAATTTATAAATTTTTTTTCTTAATCATTGTATGCTTTATTGATCATATAATATGGAACTTTTTTTCTTTTATTATGATGGTTGTATTGTGCTACACATTGATATGTTATATAGTAAAAAATAAATGCAAGGTCCACTTTCTCTGATTTATTACTGAGATTATGTGTCGGGCATGGGAATACTCCAATATACAACACTGTAATTCAATTTGGTATTTTTTGTAGTCCCCTTTAAAATTTATACTTACATAAACACACACAAGCACACTTTAACATACATAAATGTGTATATATAAGTCAAAATACAGTTTCAGAAGAAAAGTTTATTGTATACTTAGTTATTTTTCTATAAATGGGTAAATTGTTTTGGACTAAATTTTATTTTTTATTAAGTGTTAGGCTCCCTTTCAACCAGGGTCATGGAGGGAGGAGCTATCAATATGATACCATCTCATTCTAAACATCCATAGCTCAGGACAAGCTTATAAAAAAAATAAAAGCTTGCCCAGGGCGGGATTTATACCTGCAGAATCAGGATTCTGAGACCCAAACAGATCCCATGAGCTAACCTGGTGACCCTGAATAAATATTGCAGAAAGGTTTCACTAGGTTCTTTCTGAATAAAATTTCATGCAGGTGTGCAATATTTATATGTTCCTAATTACTATTAAGAAGTTAAACATATAAATTGCTATAGGTGCTAAATATTAAATATTAATGTCCAATTAATAGTTCTAGTTTTACAAATTTTGTTAGCTCTACTATTTTAGTTTCATTATTAAAACTAATGAAAGGAAGGCCTACAGATTTTTTCAAGATAATTGTTATTATTTAAAATTGATATAAGTACACGTGCTTTTTGAATTTCATTTTGTATGTAATTAGGCCAACCACTTGTAGGAGCATGTAGGCCATTTAGGATGTAGGAGGGGGTATATTAGAAAATTGGAATGTTAGTGATATGTAAAATAGGCAAATGGTCTTTTGCTCTTTTAAAATTACAATTATTACTAAAAGGTCAGCAGTGAAGAAAGTTTTCTTTCTTTTCTTTTTTTTTTTTTAAAGAAAGGACTATAAGAGCAAAATTGAAGTTGGTGAAAACCATTCCACTTTATTGAAAGCATTTTTTAAGATTTACTTTTTTTTTTAACTTACTTTTGAGTCCATGAGTACTAGATATCAAATTATTTTATTTTTTGTGTTTCAATAGATTTAGTAATTTATCCTTTTATTTTATCTTCAGTTCAACTTCATCATAATCAATTAACATGTATTCTTGATATGGAAATTTTAAATCTAAAGAAGAATAATTAATCTAAATTTTTAAGAAAATCTTCAACTACAATCTTGTTCAAAATTAATTTCTGTTTAATCCAATTAAAAAAGGGTTGAATATGTTTTCACCAAACATAATATATCATAATAATGCAATAGAGAATGTTAATGCAAACAATTTTTTAGTCACTCGGAGTCCACGAAAATTATTCTTTTTCAATGATGGACAGAAAGAGTTTTTAAGAATATTTACCCCTACCTACACAGTGTATACATATTTTGCCATTTTTAGTGAAGTATGAATAAATAAACAAATAAATCCATGTGTTTAAAGTTAAGCACCATGCTATTCATCATTAGTATTATTAATATTAAGTATTAGTGATACATAATAGAAAACAGATTAGGTTACTTGTTGCTCAACAAGATCTAGTATCCCTGTGTCTGCCCTTGTGAGGCTGTAGAGGGAGGATCCACTTTCAAAAGAACCAGTGGCTGTTCCTGGCTGCAGGTCCCGTGCTGCTTGCCGCCCACCCCCATCAGAGTTGTTCTCAGTTGCTGTAGCATAGTCATCCGTTGTTGAGGCCTCAGACATATCTGTATTGGTTTTTCCAGAGTCAGACCGAGCAAATGCTTCTGAAAAACATTTTAATGTAGAAAGTTTGCATTAATAACGCAACTATTTTACTAACTTAATAACTAAGTTCTATGTTATTATTTGGGATTAAATGAAGATCATTATTTTAGCTTATTTTGAAGTAAGTACCGGTGGTGAAAGTCATATAACAAAATGTAATATAGAAATTAAACAATTGGTTAATTTTGTGCAAATTAGTTTAATCAATTAATATTATATTACCATTACTACTAAGGGTAGCAGATGAAGAATGATGCTGATCTGACTCTGGAGTCCTAGTCCCAGGACTTCTCCTCTTACCTCGCAGGCCTGGTGAGGTTGGCCTTTCCATTTTNTATTATTATTATTTTTTTTTTTTGGAAAAGTAATATATGAAAGATTATGTTGAAAAAGTGGAAAAACTCTATGAGGAGAAAACTGCAAATATAAAAAATAAAATAAAACGCTTCAAGACATACAAGAGTTGTTAAAAATCAAAGAGTATGTGTGATCTATTTGACCATGCACATACTAAGGCCAATGAAGAAGACAGACAGTTTTTGTTATTCCAGAGTGGAGAAAGATGTCCTGGCTGCATGAGAGGTGTAGACATGAAATTTTTAAAACAAGAACAATAAAGAAAAATAGGTAAGTAGCTGAGATTAGAAAAATCAAGAAAAAAAAAATCTAACTAGTTAGGCAGATATTTTGACAATTAAACAAGTGATAATTTTGACATTAACTAAAACACACATTTTATCACTTTAGGGAAGAGCATATATTTTATTTTAAAAGGTGAAGACAATGTAGAAGTGCAATATGCACCAGAGGGAGAGGAAGAGAGAGGGAGAGGGAGAGAGAGAGCGAGAGAGAGAGGGAGAGGAAGAGAGAGAGAGAGAGGGAGAGTTATAGAGGGGGGGTGAAGAGAGCAAAACTAATTTTTTTTCTATATGTATTAAGGCAAAAAAAGGGTTTCAACAATCAATGCAAAGAAAAAGTTAAAAGCATTGGGCCTGTTAGAAATTATGCATGTAATACCTGAATTTGTTCAGTTTCTAGCTCTTCAATTTCTAATGCTTCAGTATCTATGCTTGAGCGCTGAGCATGCTGCAACATTAGTAAGTGTTTCCGTCTGGTGGAGGGAGTCATTGAATTAAGGGCAGCATTCGGAGTAAGAGAGGAACTTAAATCTGATCCACTCATTCCCGTTCCTCCACCATTGTTATCTGAATCTGCATGAAGAACCTAAGAATATTTTGTAAATATATTAATAGGAATTTTTTTAACATAATAAATTATCAAGTAATATTGTATTTACTTGTATAAATACAATGAAAGAATCAACTAAATAAAAGATGACACATATAAAATAAGGTTACTTAAAAATATTCAGTCAAATAGTTTCTCTCCTAAGGAAACCTTCATATAACTTAAAAATAAGTAAAAGATATAAATTTTTTCTTGATTTAATACCATAAAAATATAAAATATAGTGAACCAACAAACCAACACAATGCTAATACTAATTCATCTTTTAACATTTCAAAATGTATAGTGATGTTTCAAAATGTATTCATTTTAACTTGAAAAAATAAAAGTGCCTCTACAAAAAAGGCACTAATTTTAATTTTAAATTAGTTTAAAACAATATTTTGAATTAGGCCATTTTCAAAATTAAAAGTCTAATTCTACTTATAAAATAAATGTTCATTAGTAAGGAACTTTAAGAGCTTGCCCAGGGCGGGATTTATACCTGCAGAATCAGGATTCTGAGACCCAAACAGATCCCATGAGCTAACCTGGTGACCCTGAATAAATATTGCAGAAAGGTTTCACTAGGTTCTTTCTGAATAAAATTTCATGCAGGTGTGCAATATTTATATGTTCCTAATTACTATTAAGAAGTTAAACATATAAATTGCTATAGGTGCTAAATATTAAATATTAATGTCCAATTAATAGTTCTAGTTTTACAAATTTTGTTAGCTCTACTATTTTAGTTTCATTATTAAAACTAATGAAAGGAAGGCCTACAGATTTTTTCAAGATAATTGTTATTATTTAAAATTGATATAAGTACACGTGCTTTTTGAATTTCATTTTGTATGTAATTAGGCCAACCACTTGTAGGAGCATGTAGGCCATTTAGGATGTAGGAGGGGGTATATTAGAAAATTGGAATGTTAGTGATATGTAAAATAGGCAAATGGTCTTTTGCTCTTTTAAAATTACAATTATTACTAAAAGGTCAGCAGTGAAGAAAGTTTTCTTTCTTTTCTTTTTTTTTTTTTAAAGAAAGGACTATAAGAGCAAAATTGAAGTTGGTGAAAACCATTCCACTTTATTGAAAGCATTTTTTAAGATTTACTTTTTTTTTTAACTTACTTTTGAGTCCATGAGTACTAGATATCAAATTATTTTATTTTTTGTGTTTCAATAGATTTAGTAATTTATCCTTTTATTTTATCTTCAGTTCAACTTCATCATAATCAATTAACATGTATTCTTGATATGGAAATTTTAAATCTAAAGAAGAATAATTAATCTAAATTTTTAAGAAAATCTTCAACTACAATCTTGTTCAAAATTAATTTCTGTTTAATCCAATTAAAAAAGGGTTGAATATGTTTTCACCAAACATAATATATCATAATAATGCAATAGAGAATGTTAATGCAAACAATTTTTTAGTCACTCGGAGTCCACGAAAATTATTCTTTTTCAATGATGGACAGAAAGAGTTTTTAAGAATATTTACCCCTACCTACACAGTGTATACATATTTTGCCATTTTTAGTGAAGTATGAATAAATAAACAAATAAATCCATGTGTTTAAAGTTAAGCACCATGCTATTCATCATTAGTATTATTAATATTAAGTATTAGTGATACATAATAGAAAACAGATTAGGTTACTTGTTGCTCAACAAGATCTAGTATCCCTGTGTCTGCCCTTGTGAGGCTGTAGAGGGAGGATCCACTTTCAAAAGAACCAGTGGCTGTTCCTGGCTGCAGGTCCCGTGCTGCTTGCCGCCCACCCCCATCAGAGTTGTTCTCAGTTGCTGTAGCATAGTCATCCGTTGTTGAGGCCTCAGACATATCTGTATTGGTTTTTCCAGAGTCAGACCGAGCAAATGCTTCTGAAAAACATTTTAATGTAGAAAGTTTGCATTAATAACGCAACTATTTTACTAACTTAATAACTAAGTTCTATGTTATTATTTGGGATTAAATGAAGATCATTATTTTAGCTTATTTTGAAGTAAGTACCGGTGGTGAAAGTCATATAACAAAATGTAATATAGAAATTAAACAATTGGTTAATTTTGTGCAAATNTATTATTATTATTTTTTTTTTTTGGAAAAGTAATATATGAAAGATTATGTTGAAAAAGTGGAAAAACTCTATGAGGAGAAAACTGCAAATATAAAAAATAAAATAAAACGCTTCAAGACATACAAGAGTTGTTAAAAATCAAAGAGTATGTGTGATCTATTTGACCATGCACATACTAAGGCCAATGAAGAAGACAGACAGTTTTTGTTATTCCAGAGTGGAGAAAGATGTCCTGGCTGCATGAGAGGTGTAGACATGAAATTTTTAAAACAAGAACAATAAAGAAAAATAGGTAAGTAGCTGAGATTAGAAAAATCAAGAAAAAAAAAAAATCTAACTAGTTAGGCAGATATTTTGACAATTAAACAAGTGATAATTTTGACATTAACTAAAACACACATTTTATTACTTTAGGGAAGAGCATATATTTTATTTTAAAAGGTGAAGACAATGTAGAAGTGCAATATGCACCAAGCACTAGCAATACATCAGAGTAAGAGGAGTCAATGCGAGAAGATACAGAGTATATTTTTCCACACCCAGAGAAAGCAAGACTAAACTAAATAATTTAAAAAAATATTGAAGACTCTATCCTTGGAAAAAAAAATTTTATTAATTAAAATGAGCTGAAGAGTTTCTGAAATTTGTTGACTACTTATGAATAGGTACTGAATAATACATGAAAGAAGAGGAGGTACTGTTGAGGTACTTAGGAGATAACTGGAAATTTTTAAAAATTAGTTAGATATGTGAAGGATGTATGATGAAACAATAGCATCTACAGCAGAGGAATTTCTTCAAGGAAGTGAGTATTTGTTTTTTCTTGTGACCCTAGAGGAGACAAGCTCATCCCTTTCAAATAGTACGGAGCAACCAGCAGCTTAAAATGACCACTTAAGAATGTAGAAAGGTCTATTTGCTCAGGTTTCTACCAATGGATCTAGCATAATATGTAAGTTAAGTGAGATCAATAGAAAATACTTCACTTAAAAAAAAAATAATTTTTACAATCTACCTAATTAAGAAACAGGGTAAAAAATTGTAAAACAAGGCATTAATATTTTGTAAATAATTGTTGTTTTTTTTTCACAAATTGAGCTTGTTTTTGTATTTATTTTTCATTTATTTAAATAAATTACTGAAGTCCTTCAAAGTAATTTTTTCTTGAACTTGAGAGCCAAACTTATTGTAAATTGTAGTGGTTATATGTTTGTTTTGAATACGGTAATTTGTATAGCAGTATGCATCTTCTCCAATCATTATAAATGAAAATTTAAAGAAAATTCTCCAAAATGTGAGAAAAAATTAGTTAAAATTACATAACCTACCTATGACCAAAATTACAGAAGAGAGTATAATATTTTTTATTTAGTTTCACCCGTTTATTTCAAAGTCTACACTAGCCGACAACTAAAGTTGCATGAAATACAATTCCATTATTATTATTAGCTATTATTTTTTTTCATTTACTTAAAATTAATTATTATCTTCAATTAACTACTGACTACTCTTTGGCTGACACAGTTTATTGATTAGGTTGGTTGCCTGCTAAACCCAAGGTTTTGAAAATTATATTGGTTAGAAAGGTTTAGAAGGTTTTCCTGATCATATAATATTAAAAAAAATTATATAATA
>KZ808193.1:95695-120027 GCA_000696205.2 Oncopeltus fasciatus | reverse complement strand
ATATAATTTTTTTTTAAAGGAGGAAAAATAACCTAATTGGAGTATTCAGCTAATTTATTTAACTCTCTCAGTTATAGGTTTAGCAAAAGAGTTGAGGGAGATATGATTTTTACTTAAACTTACTTAGCCATTAGATTAAGAGCTAATACGAGGGTAGTTCAATTATAACCAAGAATCTTTAAATAGATACATGGAAAATTCAGTGTCGAAAAAGTGGCTGCACTGGGTATTAGACTGGTCTGTTATGAAATGTGGAAAACATTGAAAGCTCATAGCCTCACTTTTTATTATAATTATAGCCATGGGTGAAAATAGTATATTATTGTCAGTTGTGCAATGTATAATTATTCATTTTTCAGTCAAAGATACTGTCAATTCAATGGAAATTGATTAAAAATTAATCTTAAACAGTTCGAGGATAAGAGCCTCTCTAAGTCTCAAGTGTAGAGTCTTAGGACCTCCGATAAAAATGTGAGGGCTGTTAAAAATTCCATTTCGGATGACCCACTCAAGAAGTACCCATATGACTAAGGAATTGGGCATTAGCATAGGTAGTCTTGAGTCAATTATTCATCAGTAGCTTGGTTATCGCAAAATCTCAGACAAATGGGTGCCAAAACCTCTGAATTTTGAGCAGAAATTCACGTGCTGGGGAGTTTGTAAGCCTCTCCTGCTTTGAAGAAGAAAGGGAAAATTTGTTGTGTTACATGCCAGAGGGTTAATGCACATCTATGGAATGGAGGAAGAAAGATGAGGGAGCATCAGTTAAAGCAAAGGTCACTATGTCAGCTGGAAGGTGATGTGTACCAGATTTTGTGACTTGAAAGGTGTAAGAAAGGTTGAATTTCTCACTGAACAACAAACTGTGAACAAGAAGTATTACAGTAGCCTTCTAAAAATACTGAGAATCACGGCCATGGATCGAAACGACATATATTCCAACATGTGTGATATTGCTGTAAGACTAAAGCCATACTGCATACAGCTAGGCTCAAAATTGAAATATTGAACAAACTGGGGTAGGAAACACTGGAACGCCCACCATATAGTTATGACTTATCACCCTGAGATTATTATTTATTTGGTCCATTGAAAGAAGCACTCGGCGGAAAACATTTCCAAAGCAATGATGAAGTGGAATCACTTTTGCGTAAATGGTTAAGTAAAAAGCTCCAAGATTTTTACAAAAAAGGCATCTAAAAGCTTCCAGAAAGGTGGCAAAAAAAGGTAAGAGAGACTATCTAAAAAAAAAAAAAAATTGTAAAAAATAGTAGCTCTTTAATTGCATAATAAAATTCTTTATTAAAAAATTCTGGGTTATATTTGAACCACCCTCATAACGTAAAAAAAAAAAAAAATTTACAGTCATCTGGGAGTCATTCCACATCCCGTCTGAGTGATCTTTGGTGTTGAGGGAATCACAGGAAGCGAAGGGGGATGGTGTGGCCGGGGTAAGAAGGCCTTTTCCCTCTCCTGGGCTCTCCAGGCTGGATTTGCGAAATATATCACCATAGATGAGGTTTTCATGAAACTCCTCTTCTTGGGAATCTGCTGACACCTACCTCAGGCACAATATAGAATGAAATATAATTTAATGAGTTTTAAATCATAGTTAGATAAACAATGTACAGGGTATTAACCAATAAGGATAAATCCTCATCAGGATATGATAAACAAATTTTAAGTTGCACTAATAGATTATGTTTGATAAAATAAAAAAAAAGAAAACTCTAAACACAATTTTAAAAACAACTAATAAATAAAAATCATTATATATCACTAGATAGTGTGAAGGTTATGAGGGTTACCCAAGAAAATATATTAATAGTATAATGAAAAGTTGGATATCAGGGGACAAAAGAAAAAATATGATGACTCTCAAATGGTGAAGGTTGATAAGTTATGTACAGGGATTAGCAGAGAAACTAAAGAAGGTAATACTTTGTGAAAATCTGAACATGGGGGTCGCTTATTGGAATATTTATACACTACAAAACCTGTAAACCAATATTAAACAGGGTATAAAGATAGAGGATAGTACAGGAGTAGTATATACGATGGAGTGGAAAGACTGTGAAAAAGTTTATTATGGTGAAACCATCCAGTACTTGGAGTGAAAAACAGAATTCAGTAGTACCATATAAGAATGATTTTCACATAAAATCAAGGAATACTGCTCTTTCTGACCATGCAGGGAAGGAAAATCACGCTATGGCTTTTGAAAATTTAGAACTAGTGGTAAAATAGATTAATAATAAAAAAAGAAAATTTATGGAGGCACATTATCAGGGATAAAAATTTGATGATTTACAAAAGAGATGCGGAATATATAAGTGACAATTATTTTTCTATGACATGTCCTCGGTGTAGAAGTGACCAAGGGGGTGAGGAGAGCACCTCTGTAGGTGACGGAAGTAGGGAGTTTACCCCAGCTCACTGATAAGGAGTTCTGAGTCTACAGTACATTGCCATCCAATCTGAAGCCTGTCGAACTCATTTATTTTAGTAACTTCAGCAGAAATATATAAATGCTGATGACATTATTTATTGTTAATAATTATCCTTTAATTTTTTTATTAGCAAAAACATTAGTGTTAATTGTTTTTATAGTTTGATGGTTTTTAAAGAGATTTTTTAAAGTTGATATTAATATATTATGTATAATAATATGATCATTTAACTGTAATTTGGATGTCTTTTACTGATAATGTTGTTGTAGACAGGCATTGATGAAGCAAATATAAGTTTAAAAGTAAAAAAAAAAAAAAAGTTGGCAAAAATTTTTAAAAGTTTTTTACATTTACCTATGACCAGTTACCACAGTTTAAAGTTTACATTAATTATCTATGTTCAAATAGACCTTTATTTAATTTCAGTTTAAATAAAATTATAAACCAGGTGTTAATAATATAATCATATGCTTTTCTCTCCAGCAATATAAACTAAACTAAATAATTTTTAGAAAATATTGAAGACCTCAGCACTCTATCATTGGAAAAAAATTTTTTTAATTAAAAAGAACTAAAGAGTTTCTGAGTTGACTACTTATGAACAGGTACTGAATAAGTCATAAAACTTGGGGCTTATGACTTAGTACACAACATTTTTATAAGTACTGCTCATCTCACAGGATAGATACAACAAAATACTCCGGTTTGAAAATATCAACAATAAGAAAAGAATTTTTGGAGGAAAGGGGCTAAGGTAAATTATGCATTAAAATGAGACTTCATAGTAATCAGGTAAATAAAAAAAAAATTAAATATCTTATAATCTTAGATACTCTAGATTTTATTCAATAATTTAAATTTTTCAAGATTATATTATCTCTTAATTAATTTGTTATATCTTTTTGTTATTGTATAGTATGTCAAAGTTTTATTTTTGTTATTTTGATTATTTATGTGTAATTTAAATTTATAAATTATTACTGGATGACATTAGTTTTTCTATAGACTAGGGGTATATTATTAGTGACAAAAAGTGAATACTGTTCCGAGTGACAAATTTCTTAAAAATAATTATTTAAATGATATCTAATGAAGACACAAAATATCTGAAATGTACTGAATTAAAGTCATGATCATAGGAAAATAATTACTTACTTGAAGAAAGTATAGATTTTTTGCTCCACAGTACATCAGTCAAGGTTTACATATTAATTTGTGAATTATAATAATACTGGTTATTGTTAAGATGTAAAATAAAAGCAAGGGGAAAGGATTAAAGTGGAAGTCAAAATATTTTTTTGCTCTACTATTCTTTGGTTAAGGCTTATTTTTCATATTTACTATTTTATTAATTGGGTGGAAATAATGTAGCATTCTGATATATTGATGTATTTTATTTGTGCCATGTTGCTAATGTTAAAGAAGTAGACTGGTAGTTTGCTTAACTACTAATCACAAAATGTATATTTTTTTTTTTCTCATATTAATACGAGTTATATTCTATCAGTTTTATTAAAGGCCACTCCTGTTTAATCAGAACTTTAGGCAAAGTTGAGTGGTATACTCACCAACCAAAACTAATAACTTTGGGAACCTTAGATTCCCAAATGAATGAAATATTCAAAAGCATTTATGAAAGAAAAGTGCAAATAAAATTTTTAAAAATTAAATCCAAGCTAATTTAAAAACTCATTTCAGATAATAATTAAGAAAAGAATTTTCAAAAAAATCAATTATTTAGCTCTAAACAAAAATTTTTGAAAATGTTGATTTGATGCAATAATGGAAAAGTTTAGGAAGTATTACTTTTTGTCTTTTAACTGGTAAGTAAAAGAAAATCAGTTTACTGAATTGGGCTAACAGTCTTGTATTTTAAAGAAAATATTTAAACACTTAGAATATTCTTTTGAGGCTTACCAGTTTTCAGTTACTAATTATTTATTCCTAAAGCTGATGACTTACTACAATGCAAGAGTTTGTGATAAAAGGTTAACTCTGCAGTTTTAGCCTATATTAAACACAAAGCTAATTTTAAACATACATTGCCACTGCAAAGCTTTTTTAATAATTATAGTTATTAAGTTTTTAGGTAATGATATGAAGCAACATTTACTCCCTTTACCCATCTTACTTCATTGGAATCAGTTGGTGAACCAGTCTCCTTCCATCTTACAATAACATAGACCAACTTTTCTAAAGAAAGATGGAATCCCTGCACATCTACAGGGATTATCTTCTGCGAAATGACCAGACCTTTCCTGATCACTATGATATTTCGAATATTGCCCAATCTAATCAATATTTCTACATCACAAATATATNCCCATGTGCAATGGGTTTTGAACACGACCATTGCAATTTTCCTTAGTTGACTGAGTGTTAAGTAGTAATTGCAGAAATGGAGTAGAGGCATGGGGCACACGAGATTGCGCAAAGTTACTATCTATGAACCACTGAATTTATAAATAATTTATAAATTTAAAGTATGCAAATACTAGTGGATCAAAATAACTAAGCCTGATATAGAGAATACCACAATCAGAATTTGATTTAGATTTTTTCCTTTGGATGAACCCCTGGCACTGCAACTCTTTTTTATTCATAGAGCACTAACGGGCTTAGATGTTGCCTTCTCATACTTGAATGACATTCTCATTTCCTGAAGTGCATTAGGATTGTCTCCAAGAGGTTCTTGAAAGACTCAATGAAGTGGGGCTTTCCCATGCATTTTTTAATAATAAAACACTGGAGAATTATGAAACTGGGTTTGGATTATAAAAATAAAATACTCCAAAATTATTGGGTAATTATTATATTATAGTCAATAGTTTGACTTAACTTGTAAGTCATCATCAGGGCTGAAATACAATGCACACTATTACACTTATAAAATTATAGATTGGAGAGAAGTGGTATATAATACGACAGAAAATTTTTCTTTGTTATAACTGCACTAACCTACAGTGCACCTAGTGTTACCAAGGCGGGAGCACTCAAGTTATTTGAGCTCCAAAGATGGAATCACTAATTTTGAAAGTGCTCAGCAATTGGAGAAAAATATATATAAAGTACGAAGTATTGGGTATTGTTTGATAACCCTAATTATAAATATTACTTTTTTCACTACTTTTTTCGCAGGATAAAAAAAACAACTAAAAATTTAAACACTTAAATATAAAACATGTATTTTAATAATAACATTATACTAGTTTATTTATTTTCCTGCTATTGAGACTAATCATATTTAGTAGAAAAAAGAGAACCTACATCAGTCTCAGCAACATATATTTTTTATTCTACACAAAAAATTATATGTGACGTTTGGCTTTTTCTGAGCCATCTTTAGTCCTACAATCACCAAAAATATAATATATATCCTATTTATAAATCAGTTCCTTCAAATCTGGTTAGGTATGTTCTTAATAAATATATTATATTATCTCATCAAATAAAAGGAAAGGAAGTATTAAAAAATTAATAAGGTAAATCTGAAGAACAAACACCAGGAATGCATGCACACACATACATGAAAGCTCACAAAACCCACACAAGCATGAAATAACTCTCACATACTCTTACACACTAAAGAGACATGTAAAATATGAAAGAGAAGTTACTTTATAATGAAGTATGTTTTATTGCTATTCTGGAATACCATAAATTTAAAAAAAATAGTATAAAATACCAGGTGCTTTGGAGGACTTGATAATTCAAGTTGTATAGGAGGCTCCGAGGTTGAGAGACCACTTTTTTGAAGTTCCCCATCTGACTGTGTACAAGGTTCACCCTCGTCTTTAACTTTAGACTCTAAAATTTCTCCATCAGAAAGTGTTTTGGCTAGCCGCTTACGACCTTTCTTCTCAAGTGGCTCAAAATTAATAAAAATTTCTTTAGGGCTAGTTGGCAGAAATGGAGACCTGCAAACATATAATTTTTTTATAGTCAAAATAAATATATTAAAAATATTAATATAAGCAAAGTCTGTATATAATCTTATTAATAAGTAATAATAAATAGAAACTCAAATGGAAAGTGGATTTTTTTTGTTTGGGGTTCATTCAAGGTGGATAAAAAAATTCAATTTTAAAAATATATATTTTTTAATTATCTTCTGACTTTAGTTGTATGTTTTTTTTTTTATATTTTTCTTATGATATTGTATTTCAACAGCCCTGAAGGTGGTTTAAAAAGTAAGCCAAAATATCAACAGTTAACTAAAATTACACTTTTTTAAATTGTATTTTTTGATCAACCTTGATTGAAAACCAACAAAATACATCTACTAATAATAAATTAAAAATTAAATAATAATTAATAGAGAAGATTTACCTTAATTTACTGAAATCTGTTCTTTAATCAATAAACAAATCTGTGTTGAGCTTCATTATTCATAACTAAATAATATGCACACTAAAGGAGAAATACATCTTCAACTTACAAATGACATTGCAGGCAGCCCCTAACTCCTATTCATCTGTTTTAGCTCTATAATGATTTTACCTTTTAATTGAAATTTAAAAGTTGGCAAATTTAATTTAATTCAATAGTTCCAAATTTCATTAAGAAAAATAACTAATTGTGGCTTCTTGGGTATGAAGTTCAAAAATGTATGGCACAGGTATTCAATTTTTCTATGTAACTCCTGAAATGGTTCTTTATCAGTAAAAAATCTGAGTTACTTTACGTATTATTATTGTCATAAGATATGATCATAGAAAATAACATAATATTCATACATACTTTTTATGTATGAATATTATTGCTATATAATATATAAATGTATGAATATAAATATTGCTTAGCCATGAAGATAAGTCAATTTCTGCCAAATTTTCGCTTATCATTTGCAAAAAAATTACAAGCCCTGAAGTCTATATGGTAAATCACAGAGAAGTAATCATGAATATTTCTAAAGACTGTTAAAACTTATTTCAACAATATAATATTGTATTAATTGTATCTAATACATGTAAAATACTTGAATAAATACATCACATCGTTGCTTCTTACATAAAGCGAAATGATGGAATCAAAAATTGTATTTATACTTCGTAAAGTTAAAATATAACACAACCCACTTCTCTCTTTTTTTTAATTGATGAAATGAAGGAAAAACACATCATGNTGTATATATATATTGGAGATTTGGTAACACAAACACATTTACAAAAAACTTCGGAACACTTAGAACACCTTAACAAAGGAGATTACAACTAATCCCTGCCTCAACTAATACCTGAAATAATGGACACTGACCCTTATAACTCTCGTGTTAGACAGACCTTATTGCCGACAAAGCGACCGTTACAGCTAAACGACTCTTATACCTTACGCATCAGACCAACCCACAGAATACAAACGCAGTTGAATGCAGATAGTGACAGTGAACACATGTATTCAGCCAAGAAGATGGACAATGTCCGAAAGCGCTCGCCAACAGAAGATGGTTTGCAGAAACCAATGAAGATTGATAATAGAAGGTATGATAGTTCTATATTCATTGGTAGTGAAAATAACCTTTTAGATTATTTACTTACATAATATTTATGGTTTACCTTACAATATTCGAATATTAGAAGTATAGCTTTTATTACATATTTTAGCACCAAAGACCTCTTAGTCATTGAAGTATGGATTCAAAACTTTGTATTTTTAATCCTTCTATTAAAAATATTGTCCTTTGCGCAGTCATGTTTGCCAACTATTAGTTTCATTGTTCTGCTGATAATAAAAGGAAGAAATTATAATCATATAATACCCAAAACTTAATATTAGATAATGACAATGATGATTTGCATAAATTCATAAGCAAAAATGGATAGATAAATGGTGAGTAGGATTAGCCTGGTAGGTTATTAGATTGCCTGGTAGAACAGGAATTACTAGATACCACTAATTTTTCTGCATTAGTTTTATTACTTAAGCAGATCTAGAAGGCCTGGAAAATGAGTTTTCCACAGAAACCTTAAGGTGAGTCAGGTAACAAAAGTTGTCCTTGGTAGAACTTCTGACCTATCCCATAAAAGAACTAAGTAAACAGGAATAGAAGGTTGTTTCTAGGATGCTGCTCTCCCCTGATGGAAAACTAAGTACTTATTTTTTTTAAACTTTTATTTATTTATTACATTTCTGTTAAAATAAAAACATTTTTTAATTTAATTACAATGAAGAACTAAATAACAAAATAACAATCCCAAAAGGTGAGAAAGTGACCAAAGACTATACTCTCAAATTAAATACAAACTATGTTTCTAGGAGGTCACAAGATGATCTTCAAGACGATTGTCGTCTGCAAATAGAGAAATAAAGCTAAGAGGGTACTTGGATGAGTAGAGATGTCAGCAGTGTACAGGATGAAAAGAATGTGCCCTTGTACACTACATTGAGGGCCCACTTCCATTTGGTAGAAATCGGAGTAATCTAATCCTTGTCAAACCTTAAAGAATCAGTTGGATAAGTAAGACAAGGATTAGTTAAGTGTTACCAGGAAGTATGGATTTCAGCTAAGTACTTACTATGAAAGAATTTCAGAGGATGAAATCCATGCAATACTTTTATGCATAAGACTTCTGGTATAGATATGATTTCAAAGGAAATATTAGGAATGATTATATATACAATTCCCAGGACTGAGGATTTATGCAACGGCTGCCCCAATCAATGCTATTCCTCAACTAAATGGAAGTGTCCAGTTTATAGTTAAGCCAGGGAAAGAAAATGTGGAGGGCTTGAATAAATTTTGACTAATCTTCTCTTACCAATGCCTAGAAAATTGTTAGAAAAGTAAATAATGACCCGACTAATGCATCAAAAAGTAAAGTATAATTTCCTTAACAAGAAACAAAAAGGATTTATCCCCACAAAATGGAGCAATAGAAGTGAGAGGTCAAATTAATGATTTCATAGACAAAAACTTGATAAAGGGGAATAGGGTTTTAATTGTATCCCAGGGTATTGTAGGCAAAAATGCTGCTGTCTGGGTTAAGCTTTTGATATTGTGGCTGTCAATACTTAACTAAAAAAACTCCAGTACTCAAAAATAATTTTTATTTTACTTCTAAGCCCTATTTTTCAGATCAGAAATCTACTCTATCGATGAATACTTTGCAGACCTCAAGGATAATTACGAGAGGATACCCTCAAGGATCTTGTTCATCTACTAGGCCATTTGTTTGGATTGTGATGTTTGATACCTTCTGCCACTCTCCTTACTCAAAATTTAATAAGTAGATTTATGCATATAACTATGGTAAAGTCCATAGAGAAGAGATATTGGCAGTACCTTGCAAAATTACCTGGCATAAGCGAACCATCAACCGATGAAAATTGCCTATGAAATATACACCAACAGCAGCTAAAGTAAAGCAGGAGTTAGCACTGCTTTTGTGGCTTTCAGGTGTGGAGGGAAGATAGTCCAGAGGAAAAATCACCTCGATTCCTTTTGCTCTAACAATCAAGTAAAGCAACTCCCTATTGACCAAGATATTTCCTGGTGTCAACAACAAGAGACTTCCCAAAGCCATGGAGTGGTGGGGAAGAGCGACACCTGAGTTGCTTTAATGTCACTTAAAATCATCACAATCACTTGCTAATCATTGAGAGGATAAGAGATGGACAGCAGAGTAATTGTTTCCTTGTCATACTTAAGTGGACTGAGTGCATGTTGCGGGGGGGGGGGGTATAGTAATGATTTGCTGCGAAAGACCCTACTCCAGCAGTATCCTATTCAGTGGATCATAAGTCTCACATCTTTAATAATTTAAATGATGAACTCTCTAATTAATGGGTAAATTATTGGCAAAATTCATTCAAAGGCTCAGAAACATACTGCCTTACTGTGCGATCTGAATTTGAAATCCTGGCTGAAGCGAGATTTTACTCTGGTGCAAGTCCTAAGTGGTCATGGTCAATACGGTGATTATGTACACAGGTTTAAAATAATAGAAGACCAGAATTGTGCCCTTGACAATTCATCATCACAAAGCTTAGACCAGCTGATCTTCAACTGACCTATCCTTAAGAACCACAGCACGATCCAGAAATACTAATGAAAAAATTATTTCTAAAGCGGATCTGAAATCTGAAGATAACTTCTAATCTTTCCAGAAGTATATTAGATTGATCATAAGTGAGGATTTATAATGACTTTGTAAATGTAAGTAAATATTACATGTAATACACTATGTGGAAAATGTACTCTTTCATGTGAATAAGTAGCCTTCTCATATTGCCACCAGGAAATTTCATATATATGTGCATGTGTATATGAAAATGAAAGAGGTTACTCTTTCTTTTTAACACAAAAGTTCTATTTCTGAAATAAGCATGTATGTAATTTATTTCATTACCTTGGCTCTTCAGATTGTGTTCTTTGCAGTGGTTCATGAAGTATTACTTCAGTCTGCTGGGTTTGTTGGCTCACTCCAATTTTACCTGCCTCAGAAAAGCTTTTCATGAGTTTTCTATTATTTGCTTTATCTCCATTGGTTTGGGCTCCTTGAGAGACCATTCTCACCTTAAGGAAAGATGGAAAAGTTAAATAAATAAAAGAACTCTAAGCATTTATTTTTAAATTCTAATTCACTCAAATATTTCAAATGAACTTACCCTTTGGACAGTCCTCGGACTGAGAGAGAGGTAATTAGGAGGTAATGGTTTCCTACCAAGGCACACTTCAGTCTGAGTTGCTTGAGTTTTCATAGGTGCTCGCTTAGCTTTTTCTAAAGTAAAAATATCATATTAATCATATGTAAATATATTGTGTTAATAACACGATTATTCATAACATTTGGATGGCAGAGAATTAAAAAAAAAACTTGTTTAATCATCTTGATAGATGTTATCAAGTTCTTAAGACCTCGTTGTCCAGATTTTATGTTAGGAAAATGTAAACTGTTATTTCAATTAAGCCAATAAATATAAGAAATTAAAGCCAAACCTAAACTTAACTACTAATCACCTAAAATTCTGTAATTCCTTTTGTGTGTAGGTTCCAAATCTTGATCTGATTTAAGGGGATTCAATCAACTTTTTCAAGTCTACTCAATGTGTTAAAAAAAAAAAAAAAAAAAAAAAAATTATCTTTTTATCCTAGTTCACTACTATTCCAATAGAAGAATAAACCATTTGGAATTTCAAACCCTATTAGATCCCTTGGCTCTCACTCCAATGTAAATAGAGATTTCATGTCTAAACATTTACTATGAAGAAATCATCTCACCAACTCCAGAGGACATTTTCAACTTCTTCCTCTTTTTGGACTAACATAGCCTTTCCTAAAACCTGACTTCTCAAAAACACCAGACTGCATTTTAGATTTCTTCATTTTAGACCTGGGTGATATTTCTCCAAATAGACGATGGTGGATATGAGGAGAACTAGGAGAAGTAAGACAGAAGTCTTTATTGACTTATTGGCTGCAAAAGTATTTCCGCTCAGAACAGTATAAATAGTATTCATATTTCATGGAGTATTTTAGCCAAGGAGTTACATTTGGGTCTTTCAATCCTGCTGTGGGTTATAGGCCCACTTGAGATACGTTTCGAGAAATAAAAGCCTTTCTATGAAAATACCATGAATAATAGTAAACATTTTCCCTTTTTATTATCTGTTTGTAATAGAGTGAACATTCCCTTTTGACCTAAGTGTTAAATGGAAGGTCCTACTTGAGACCTTCAATTCATATAACTCGAGGTCTCTTTTTCCTCCATAAAATCCTTTAAATTCTGCTAAACTAAGAGTAACAAAAATATTGCTTACTTTATACATACATATATATAAAATAAATAAGAACAGGTGAGAGAAAGGGTGTAGTGAACATACACACAAAAGAAAATTAAAATGAGTAAAATTTTCAGGGAGACTTCTCGTCATTCGTCAGTGAGGAGTAAAGAGAGACTCACTGATGAAGGGTGAGAAGTCTCCCCGAAACTTTTAATCCTTTAAATTCTGCTAAACTAAGAGTAACAAAAATATTGCTTACTTTATACATACATATATATAAAATAAATAAGAACANACTGTATATATAATATATTGAAGCCGTGAGTGTTTCATTTTTCATTTAGATAAACACACACACACATCACACTTATCCAACAAAAAATATCACTTCCCTTTCTTTTAGCACTTCTGTCAATGTTTTGAGGCTAGCCAAAAAAAAAAGTACAAAAAAAAAATCAACTCAGTTTCCCTTTCTTAATGAGAAACAATACTACCTGGGCCAGAAGTTATGTTGAAAGTGTAATGACTTAACCTACCCAGAATCAACCTTCCTCCCTAGCTCTGGCACCAATTTTGACTATACCATTTCTATCCAATAATTTCTATGCGAACCACTTTTACTTTACCAACCTCATTAAACATATACAAAAATGAAGTAAATTACTGACCATCTTTCCAGCAAGAAACCTGGAGTAAAAAAAATTGCATCCCTGCCAAGATCCTATAGCAACTTCCCCCAAAAAGTATCCTGTTCCTAACCCTACTCTTTAGTAGCCCCAGAACCATATATCTTGCAAAAACCAGTCTATGACTGAACAATGACCTATTTGGTTATGGATCACAAAACAAAATAAGCCATTGTCCCATTACAGCTCTAAATCATTCTTCCATGCTATGCTTTCTATTTCTTCTTCATATTTGGTAATGTCATCATCCTCAATAACCTTGACAATTCTATTCTCAAAAACTATTTAAAACTTGCTTTCCTTCATTTCAATCCAAACTTTCTTCCCAACTAAATCTCTATCCCCTCATATTATTCCAGATGTGTTGCCTACAATGACATTTTTCTACTGATCTTCTTTAATGTGCACTAAAAAGAAAAACAACTGAAATATTTAAATGTAACTAACATTTAATTGAAGAGTAAATGAAATGTAACTTATGTGTAAATAAGAGAGCAGGCTTTTGACCAAATTCTCTCATTTCAGTCAGTATTTCACTAAACTTATAGAAAATTTGAATTTTCATTAGCACATATTTCATATCCCAGAATTTTGCTGAAAACAGGATCTCATAAAATGTTAAAAATTCTGAAATGTAATAGCCTAACAGTCAATAAAAAAATAACCATAGCTGCAAAGTGCATATTTTCTTGAATGGGCATAGTGGAAAACTACTCTAAAACTTTTGAAATTGTATATAAATTTTTTTTTGCTGTTTGATCACAATTATTTTCTCACACATGAGGACCAATTTCCAAAAAATACTTTTATTTCATGGATTTAGAAGACATAAAGACTCATAAAAATATTAAACAACCAATACTTTCTTAGCCACTGATAGAAGTGGAGTAAGGAAAGTAAAAAAGAAAATTTAAAACATTTTGTAACCTTATAACAATATTAATTATTTTTATATAATATAAACCAGACTTCCCCCTTATTTTGTAAAATTAATATTCATATAATGCAAAATATTGATGACCCTAAAATGCTAAGACACAGAAAATAAAATTGCAAGAAGGCACTCTTATTAAACTAACATGTTAATGAAATCTACTGCAAGTGAATTAGCAGACAACTAGATATTAATTTCTTAAATACTAAACATTAATTTGATTTTTCATAAAGAAACTTAAAATAAATAAAAGAAACCTTTCATTAAAATAATTCTTAATCATTTTAAATTTTATTCATTTATTGAAAACTAATTTTTATTTTCACAATTTAAATGAAAATTTTTTTAATTTGAAGTGTAAAAAATTAACATTACCCATTACTATTACTTTTGGAGTTTCAGGCACCTTTTTCCCATCTATAAGTCTTTCTTGGCTACATGAAGTAATACAGCTTCCACTTCCAAAGCTAACAGTATCATCAAATGATTGCATGGTATGGGATCTGGCAAAACTAACGTGCTTTGGTCTGAAATTAAAAATTTTTNCCTGAAGAAGCCATCACATGATGTGCGAAAGCTCGGCAAATAACAAAAATTTGACACGGTCCAACCCGGAAGAAGAAACGGTAAATACATCTGATGACCATCGAAGCTTACGTGAACATCTAACATTATATAATTTCATCTTCTATGAGAAGGATCATTTGAATGCATATTTGTGTTTGAAGTTAGAGTGAAATACTTTTATATTTATTTTAATATCATTTTAATGACATAAAATCTTATTCAGAACAATAATTGAATTAAGTTCAGTTTTTTTGTTTTTGATTGAGATGAACTATCAATATAAACTTAACCTCATATAAAAAATGTCATACCACTTTCAGCTCTGTCAGAGGAACCCTACTCTTCCCTATCATTCGTATAATAGAATAAGCAATTGAAAAAAAAACCAAAAAACAAAAAACAAATATTAGGAGTCAATGATATCTAACAATCACAAAGAAACCCAATTTTTTCATGAAAATAGTAATCCCTTCAATCAAAATAACTTCTGAATCAAATTTTTAAAATTTAAAACTAAATTTGTTAAATTTCAAGGTGGTATCACTTGCTTGGTTGGCAACAGGTTTATCCGTATCTTGATCTCCTAAATTGAATTGAAACATTTTAAAGCAAATATTTTCCCTGGTCATGATGGTAACTTGTTTTTCAGGAAGATAAATTACTGCTACTATTACCCTAAAACTTTATTTTTTCCTTATTTGATTTAAGTACTTTATTTTGAGCACAAAAGTAATTTTTAAATAAATAAAATGCCAATGTAGCATTAATCACAGGTAAAGTTTGCCAAAAAAGAAAAGAAAACAGTCTGTTAGGAAAGAAATGCAAAAAAAAAAAAAGATTTTTATTTTCTAGAATCTTTTCATTCCTTTACTTACTACCAGTTATTACTAGTTATTCAACATTTTAAATATAAATATTAAGTGGCTACAATACAATAGAGCAAAATTCCTTAGTATAAATTTATAATTAAATTAAATCCATTTTAAATAAATGCAAGAGTGAGGCCAAGAGATGGACTATCCCTTCAGTTTTTTTACATTGTAAGAGAAACCAGTGCCTCCTAAATTGAAAGAACAACACTTTGGAAGAGGAAGACAGAACCAATAAATTTACCATAAGCTTTTGATGGTGATCTTTCTCACTTAACCTGTAACGAAAATATCAGTTTACATGAAATACAAGAGCAAATGATTTTTAAAATCTTCTTGAAAATGGGTGATATGGAGTACTGACACCAATAGGACCACATAGAGATTAAAGGAGATGATTATAAGGATAGAGGAAGTTAAATACCAGAGAACATTTAAACATTTGAGATGATAACTGATGTCTAATAAGGAGAAAAATGTAGGAATTTTATCAACTACATAATCGTTATTATTATTATTATTATTAAATTGAAATATACAGTGTAAAAGTAATATCAAATTTTGATTATGTACCCAAAATCACTTTATCAAACTCAGTTTCAATTCATGACCAAATAGTCAAAATTCTGCAAAATGTGAGTATAATTTTAAATTTTCTTCATCAATTAAACACTTTACTTATGTTTCATTACAAGATATGATGGTTTTTGACAGGCTGTGTATTGATATTCATTTGGCATTTATTTTCATACAACCAAGAATTTGCATTTGACATTGTCTACATGGAGACAGATTTAAATCACTAATATCAAATGAATTTTTTTCTTTAGAGAATTAGCAAATCGGTAAATTGGGATACACCTTAATGCATTCAGTAAATGTTATTTATTGTGAAATCAATATAGCATTGCCCAGCAAATTGACTACTTTAAAAAAAAATGAAATGACATTAACGTATAAAAAATGAAAAAAAATATTAAGCCGTAAATAAAAAAAAATGATCTACACAATTTAATAGTCTGTCTAACCACCTGCCAATGTTTTTAAGGGGGAAGGGTCGGTCCCCCTCAAGCTGTTTGTGAAGCAATCATCCGAGATACAGTTATACAATTATGAGTGTTTTAAAAATACGTAACTGTAAAAAAAAAAAAAAAATAATCAATAGAAAAAGTGATCTATGCTTTACACTGATCAGTGAAACTGCCTGCCACATTTTTTTTGCGGGAATCTCCATCATGATATGTTTGAAGCAAACATCCGTATTACAATAAAAATAAAAAGAGTTGTTTCTTTTACCAAGATTCTACATTTACCAGTCAACGTGATATTTTATATTAAAAAATATAAATATATTAGNTAAATAAAAGAATGAAAAGATTCTAGAAAAGAAAAAAAAAAGCATAAAAAAAAATTCTTTTTTTATTTTCTAGAATCTTTTCATTCTTTTACTTACTATATTTTTCTTCTTATTGGACATCAGTTCTGATCTCAAATGTTCGTATGTTTTCTGGTAGGAGAATATATAAACATTTTTGCTGTGTCAAAAAATTGTTTTATACCAAGCTTTTGCACATTTTATTCCCAAGACAGCCATAGTTGCATTATTTAGAGTATTGTAAGCTATTAAGAGCAGTTTTATAATGAGTGAGGAAGATAAATTAGTTAATCCAGAAGTGTAAGTAGCAAATATGTTGCTTGTGAACAATATTGTTCCATTGTTTGACTATGAACTGGATGTTGAGGTACGAGTATTTACATTTTTCTTGACCCAATCCTCGTATTTTCATCGTATTCATCTGTGCTTGATGAAGAAAGGATAAATCAGCTTTGTTTTTTGTTTTTTTTAGAAGCCAAGGATAATACAAAGTCATTAATTAAGATTAAGTATAAAAGAGTTCAATAATGTTCATAAGAGGAGAGCATCAAAGCTTTGACAGACATATATAATGCCTGAACATGGATTGTTTTGAAAATACAAACATTTTATAAGAGGAAATTTCCTGGGTGAAGCCATAAGGGATAAACTTGTGTGTGGTCTGCAAAATGATTTCATGATGTGCTCATTTCTGAATGCACTTTTACTTCTGAAGAGGCTATGAAAATTGTCTTAGACACAGAAAAAGTGTGGGTGACTATTAGAATCAACAATGGAAGGTATTTTTCTTGTAAAAGGAGAAAATTTATTATGGTTAGTACTTCCTTCTTCACAAGGAAGTACTATTCATTATTAAGTCTCGATGGTTGAAAAACCAACAGGATGGCTCCAAAAGCAAATCATTCAGCAGATCAATACAAAAGAAATATTTTGGAATAGAGCTGGCAGCAGAAGTTGTGTAACTAGCTGAATTGATGTGTGTAATGTTTCAAGGTACATCAATTAGATTCTTGTCTTGCACACAAGAGGGAGTAAGAAAGTGGATGCTACTCAATATTAGCAAATATTTTAATTATTTAGAACTTCATCCTGTAAATTTTGCTGTGTTAACTGAGTATTTCTCTGAAACCCTAATGGTTGCTAATGATATTGCTATTCCCTTTCTTGTGGATATAGGGGTCCTATTCTTTAATTTTCCTGGAGTGCTAACTGCATTTTATGGTGTTTGTTCTCCAGACTTTTCCTAGAAGGTTGCCAACTCCAAATCAACATCATGTTTGTGGAAGAATTTCGGTTACATTTTGGACAGTTTAGTCTGGAGAGTTTAGCAGAAAGTTAAGCTGCTTCTTTTTATTTGCCCCACCTTATTATCATGTTAAGCATTAATGGGAAGCAATTAGTTTAGCAATTTTTAAGTACTGTTAATGAACAGTATTAATTAAACAGTGTTAATTAAACAATTTTATATGTATGAACTCGATTTAACTTACATTAAATGTTTTGTAAACTGTATATTTGGTACGTTTTTACTTTATGTTCTTTCAAGTACATGATTTTTATGATTTCTGAGGATATCCTATAGTTTAAAAAGTTGACGTGATAGACAAAATCTGAGATTATTCTTAAATTAAGACACCAAGAATTAGTGAAAAAACAGTGTCCAATCTAACTCAACAGAAAATGAGTTCCCCAGTGTAATCAAAAGATTTAGAGTCCCCCATAGTCCTTAGACTTGACCCTCTATTCGTGTTTTAAAAACCAGTCAAATTAAAAATTTCTTATTACTTTAAATCAACAGTAAATTCTCTAAACCTAAGTTTATCAGTCAATATCTAAAGTGATATCCAATCATTTAAGATTTGAGAAAGGCTTGACCAAAAGTTACTAAACTATAACAGCACTTACAACTTGAACTTTTTAATTCCTCAGATAAGAAAAATTTTATTTTAGGTTGCTCCTAAACTAAGTGAATTGAATTTTTTCTTCTCCCAAGTTTAACAAAATATGAAGTAATTAAATAACAACTAAAAAAGGTGTTTTCTTTTCTTCATGTCATCAGCTCAGGATCTTTTCCTTACAGTGGGTTCATAACTCATTTGAGAATAAATGTAAAAAAAACATGTCAGTTAAATGATTTCCTTTTGACAGGGAAAATTTGAATGGGAGAGAGATAGGAGACCAGGTTCTCTTTCCTGCGAGCAGAAATTATTCAACTACTCAGTAAGTCCATTTCTCCCACAAACTTTTGCTGTGTTACTAAGTTACCTATTTCTCAAATATTAGAAATAGGTTAAAGTTGTAATTATATTAAAAAGACATTCAATACAAATCAGTTTATTAGATCAAGTGTTAAATGTCCTTTGAATTGGTTATTTATCACTTTTAAAATATTGTAGGCAAATTTTCTTGGTTATGCCCTAAACTTCTTAGAGCAGTGAAATATAACGGAGACCATCAATTTCCAATAAGCTTTTCTTGTTAAAAATTCGGTTTAAATGAGAGGAAGTCTTCACAGAGCTTTGAAACATAACGCAGACAATACCTTTCTTATAATCCTTTTTTATTTAATATTCGGTTTAAAAAGAGGTAAATCTTCATAGAATTGTGCAATATAACGAATGCCATTAATTCAATAGATCAGTTCGGAACTTGCTTATTAACTTTTCACAAAAGTGTTATATTTTGCCGTTAATGATAATAAAATTTGATTTTCACTGAACAAAGATATTAATTAAAGTGCTTCATATTGAATTTATAAAAGGAAAATATATTGTGAAATTCCAAATTAATTAATTTGACTCTGTTTATTCCCAATTTAATCAATTTTTATTCAATTTTATGACAAAGAATTAGATAATAGAGTGTGGATTCTTCCTTCTAAGGAAATAGATCCTTATGTGTCTCCCAAATTATTCAAAGGAAAACTGTATATTATAAATGGTTGAGTTGTACCAATTAACTTAATAAGAGTGTGATCTCGGGAAGTTATGAAATCTAAACAACATTTAACGTCAATGAAAATAAGAGTAAAATTGCCTCAAATGAAATAACAACCTTTCTTTGATGCAGGTGAGTAATGTTAAGACAAAGTTATTCTAGATAATAGTTTGTAGAATAAAGCGATGAAGAATATCGAGGTGACAATTACAGAGGAGCAAAGAGTAAATTTACCATGCGGCAGGGTTCCTCATCTTCCGGGAGCCAAGCGTAGGGGTCGTGGTGATAATAGGGGTGTCTAAGGGGTGGCGGTGGGTAGGGGTATGAGGGGATCCACCGCGGGAAGGGGGCCCAGTCATGGTGGGGCCTCCGGACCAGCTCTGCGAGGTTCTCGTCTGATGGGACCCTCCTCTTGACGCAGACTGTCAGAAGTCCAGGGCTTCGGGAGCTGCAGCTGGAGTCCTGCAACAAACATGTCCACTTGACAGGTCGAAGGATATTCATGTCGAATAAGTTGCCTTTCTTTCCACCACCTGGAAGTTAAATGGAACGTAGACGTTTAATTATACGCTTTGATCATTATTTCTTTCAGAAAATGTGCTTACCTACAATACTTTTATGAATTTCACATAATGAAATATAGGTTCTTGTTTTTATGATATATGTGTAAGAGCTATGAAAAAAATTGCGTTTAGTAATTCATTAGTATGGCTCTACTTAGAATAAATGTTAGTAATTGATTATAGAAATCAGTAAGGGTTAATAGAATTAATGTCATTCTTGCAAGTGTTAATAAGGGGTGCATTGCGTAACTGATTGTGATGTACGAGTGGGCGGTTAAAAAGAAACTGGATTAGAGGTAATTTTTGAGTTCTGTATGTGAATTTTCGATGTGAAAAACCAAATAATTGTGGCTTCTAGAAATTAAATTCAAGTTAAATTAAAATTTAGTGTTCTGGCAAACCCTCATGACTACAGGTCAATGTTAATGTTTTTCTTTCATTAATAAACAAATATGTATTGAGTTTTATTATAATTTACGCCTGCTGCATAAAAAACAAAACAAAAAACAACTTTTTTTAAATTACATTGGTCGTTGCAGGTAAACACAGACCCCTTATGGTCCGATTTTGCTCGTCCACAAATTCAGTCTTCACTTTTACATTTTATAGAGATATACCGTTCTATCAATGAAATTGCAGATCAATATCAAGTAAGCATGCCAAACCTGCGCCACGGCGCGGCTATAGCCATTATTCCCCTTCTACTCTAACGTCTAAAGTCACTACTGATTTTCTAGAGAAAGTAACTCTGTGGAGCAGGACATCTTCCAATGGACCACTCGATGACTTTTCAGAGATATCCAATTTTACTAGAGCCTTAAGAACTTCATACTTACACTTTAGTAGATATATCAGATAATTAAAGCAAGGGAATAGAATAAAAAATCTCGAACAAGGATAACGCTCTTGCCCGGAAAGCAGGAGATCCAGGTTCAAGCCCTGGCTGGGACAGTTAGATTTTTTATTCTATTCCCTTGAATTAATTGATTTAAATTTACATGGGATTAAAAATGTCAAATAAAATTAATATTTATAAATGAAAATGAAAAGTAAATAACGAGAGTCGATAAATAGCTCGATAGTGTCAGCTCCTTCGAGCATAAGACGATGTATTCGTCTTTCTCGTGGGTTAGACTCGCGATACTAGTGCTGGGAATTTAATAAGTTATCTGGCTCTCCCGGTAGCGTAATAGGATAACGCGCTTGCCCGGTTAGCAGGAGATCCATGTTCGAGCCCTGGCTGGGACAGTTAGATTTTTTATTCTATTTATTAATTGATTTTTTTTTTGGGCAAATCAACCACTAGGGTCATTATTGCCTTAATGCCGGTGAGAAATGGCTATTCCTTCACCGTAATGAAGGGAAGGGGACGGCAGAAGAGCAGAGAGTGGACTCAAAGAGGGGCAACCCCAAGAGCACCGGCACCGGCAGCGGCACCACTCCGATAGCTCTTCCGTGGTCATTATTGCAGGCTTTTGTGCATGCTCTCGGAGGAAGGCTTGATTGTGGAGTGCGCATGTGCCTGCTCCATCCGCACTCCACTAAGCCTTGGACTTAAAACATAGTCCAGAGTGACAGAAGAGGCGCCAACCAGCAGCATTAATTGATTTAAATTTACGTGGGATTGAAAACCACAAATAAAATTAATAATTACTAGATATAGTCTCCCCGCAGTACCCTACTCATGGCAGAATTGAAGCATAGCTTCCAGCTGTGTCATTTGTAGACTTGTGGGTATGTCAACTTTGCAGACTTATTATAACCATAACTGGCTATTATATTGCCTACACCTGTTACTCCATCACAAAGTAATCTCATAATTGTGATTGCATATTTGTAAAACTTAGGACTACTGATATATCACTAATAATCAAAAGTGTAATGTCCTTTGATTTTCAACCCTTAAAGTATTTAAAGAGGTATGAGTAAAAGCTTTTTTGATACGATTTTCATTCTAAAAATTCCAGAAAAATTTTTTATCAGTAAAAATTTTAGTGCTTAGAAATTATACAAGGCCTATAGACTAATAAAATAAATGGTTCATTAATCCTTTCGCCCGTTTTCATAAGACATATTTCGAAAGAATTGCCAAGGCATTTACTGCTCAGTATTCCAAACTGACATATACTGATTTTATTTTAATCTTTGTTAAAGACAAATATTTTTAACTATTCATATTGTATCTTGCTATGATGTAAGAATCCTTCTTGCATTTAGGTCTTGCTTTGTTTTAGACCTATTGAATGGTCAATCATATTTCTTAGAAAGTTATATGGTACTTGTTTCACATAATACCTTTAGAGTATTAGTAATATTACATTGAAAAAAGTGTAAACCATAAATTAAAGCTTTTAATGTTCAAATTACATTTTACTACATGGTTATTTTTTTAAAGCTAATTGTGATGAGATCATTTCCAGTAATTTGCGAGTGGTCTTTATCCCATAGGTTCATAGTTCATAGAAACTTTTCCCCTTTGAACTATTAAAAACTACTTATACTGTAACTTAAGAAATGATAATGTTAGCAACAATATTTAAATAATACTTTTCTGCTGGTAGAGATTATTCTATAAAATGCCTATTGAAAATATTTTCAACTTGCATGTAAAATCGGAGGAAATTTCTGGAATTGACAACATTTATTTTCTCTCATACCTTATATTCTCCGTCTTCCTTGGTTTCTGTACATCTCCAAGATGNTGAAAATACTACATGAAACAATACAGGACGAGTATTATAAATAATCACTCTCTTCTGTTTATAGCCTGACCTTTAGTGTCATATTTTGTAAATTGGAAGTTATAGAAGAAGGAATAAGGACCGTACTTGAGTGAGGGGATTACACCATTTTTTGTAAAGAGTAAAGCACAAGATACTGACAAAGTAGAGAAAAGAAAAAAGGAAATTGAGTGAAGAAAACGGAGCACCGAAATAAGGTATAAATGAGAAAATTGTAACAATGAAAATTATGTTTAAAATTGTTTCTCTACCACAAAATTTAGAATGGAGTACTTACATCTGACTTTGATTGTAAGCAGCACAGCGTGCATCTTGCAATGTGCTCTCAAAGTATATAATAAATATGTACTAATATAATAATAATGTACAATATGAATTAATAACAACATTATGCCATTTTCTCAAGAAGTTACAGAAGCTAGCCCACTCCACCTTGTTTTTCTGTTTGTTCAGAATTTGGAGACAAAAGTTACAAATTCAAATACCAGGCAGCCTAATTATTAGTAAGTTTTCAATGGTATGACGTCATAATTATGCTTTTCCTTAGTTGGTCGTTGAGCAAGCCCCCTTAAAGAGTTCACTAATAAGACAATTATTCTCTCATCGAGTCTAACAACAGTGATCTACTTGATGTTTTGTGGTGTTAGGGAGAGAAATTGGGGTTGGCAGACTGACACTCAATTATCGCCATCCCCTTCCGAGCCTCACCCTCAAGGCTGCTAGAGAACCTCCCCTCCAATTGTAAGGCACTTTTTAGAGACGATACCTCTACCAGCAGAAACATTTTTGATTAAATATCGCTACTTGCGTGTATATTTTGACTTCTTCCTGTTTAAGTGGTTTTTTATATGGTTCCAAAAGGAACATTACCCACTCGCAAATCAGTGGACATTATTTTATTCACAGATGAATTGAGAAAAAAAATTGATTAAGTACTGTATAATTTATAAATTAAAAGGTTTACTTTGTAGAATTAATTTTTCAAAAATATAATTTTCCTAATAAATATATCCAATATTGTGTCACACAAGGAGTCATAAGCGCCATGTATATTTCTAATAATGTTACTGAATTTTTAATCGAACCTATAACACAAACTAATAAAACTAAAACAAAGTTAAAAGTAAATGTATGAAGGATGCTATTATTGAAAAGATTAAAATTAAAATTGAAATGTTATCTATTTTTATTGTGATGTAAATTTGTTAACTAAACAGCAAATTATTAAGGTCGAATCGTGACTTAATAACTTTTATTTGACAATAAAAAAAAGGGCACAAAACCCATTAGTGAATTGCACAATGTATTTAAAACTCACATTTAAAAAATTTTTTTTTGTATGATCAACAAGTAAATGCTAAGAGATATCTATTTTTTAAATATATCAGGAACCCAATGTGATTAAGTGTTGATGAAAAAATTTAATAATACTAGATCGACTTTACGTTGGCTATATATATATATATATATTAGCGTAATAGGATAAC
>KZ808193.1:76929-92284 GCA_000696205.2 Oncopeltus fasciatus | reverse complement strand
TTCCAATTAGTACACCTAAGTAATTTATTATTTTAATAGAATTTATTTATATTTGAGACAAAAAAAAAATCTGAAAATGGAGATGCTCTTTTAAACAATCAAAATAATTTTGGGACAAGAGATTTATTCGTTATTGGTTACTAAATCACCGTGACCTGATTGTAGACGTCAATTGATCCTGGGAACTGCTACCGACATTATCTGGGATTTGGAAAGAGTAAGCTAAGCCTAATTAATGATAGCTACAATTCACCTGTTATTCTTTTGTCTCATTACTGTGAAAAAATGGCAAGCTTACAGGTATATTTAAGTGCGTAGCAACAATTTCAGAATGAAAAAATTTAACCAAATGAATGTAGTAAATATATAAACATTATTTCTCAGTACCTTAAATAACAGATACAATGCATACAATTAATTTCTTCCTCAACTAGAGAAGTTATTGTAATTTGTTAAAAATACTTTTAGAAAAATCCTTTTTTTTTAACTCCATTAATTTTTTTATTTCTCATAGTTAGTACACTAGGTGTTTCAAAATAAAGTTTGTTTTCGTTGTAGCCCGCACCCAAGGATTTTCTCACCTAAAAATAATTGTAAAAAACAATTAAAAAATACTGAAGAGATTTAAGACAAATTTGGATAGCTTTTACTTATTTTAACGAAGGTTTAAATTAATGCAGTTTTTATTTGTGTGTCTTTAGTATATGTGTAATGTATATTTATTTTCCTTTCTATTGTCTTTGTATTTTAATTTAAATCGTATATCCTTTGTCCTTTTAGTACACAGTGATGTGGATAATTACATTTCTATAATGTTTTACCATGTTCGCTATTCATTCAGTTAAGAATTAAGAATTTTTTTATAAGCTTTCATTGTATATCAGTTATTAGACGTAGGTTATTTTTTAAAATTAAATAAAATAAATCTGTTTCAGGCTTTCATTTTCTCATATGAGGAGAAAAGTTAAGGATATTCTTATGGAATAATGGATTCGGAAAACCTGTAACCTCCAAGTTTCCTGATTTATATAAAGAAAACTCCAGTTTATCGACCGGTCGGCCATATATCAGGTGAGCGAATAAAATATAACTGTTTGTAACGTAAAGCGTTCTTGACGGGAACTTAGCAGGACTCCAATGACATGTTTTTATTTTATTTTTGTAGCACAGGATACCATCATTCACAGTTTTCGAAAAAAAAAAAAAAAAACAACTTGTGAAGGGTTCGATACAACCCAATTATCATATTTCTTTATGTAATATGAATTGAGGATTTAAGAAATGTGTTATTCGTTAACAACAAGATTACAATTGTTCTTTCTAGCTTATTACATATTTCAAGAGTCGTCATTTAAAATATGTTTTATGTTGCTGTGTATAATCCAAAACCGTTAAAACTTAGTTGAATGTTCTTGTATATATATATTAATGTATACAAGAACATTCAACTCAGTTTTGGATGTATGTTTTTGTTTTGGAAATATATANAAGCTTTATATTTCTTCTTAATTTCTCCAAAACAATATTATCAACATCAAGTGAGTCACCATAATGTTATATATATATATATGTAGTAATCAAGAACAGGAGGGATGGAGAGCGCAGTGCACACACAAAAAGAAAAGATCACAAGGAGTTCCATTTTCGGGGATTTCTCGCCCTTCGTCAGTGAGAAGTAAAGAGATTCTCGACTGTGGGAATTAGTGTTGGTGTCTCTTGCCAGTATCTCTTCACTTCTCATTGACGAAGGGCGAGTAATCCTCGAAAATTTTACTCCTTGTGATATTTTATTTTTGTGTGTGCACTGTACTCTCCATCTGACCTGTTCTTGATAGCTACATATCGCAGCCGCAAGTGTTTCATTTTCTACATATACTTCCTATATATATATTTGTACTTGTTCAGGCAGAAAATTTTATTTATAAGCCAGACATTATATCTTAATGAGCTGCCTATTCATAGGACTTTTTGACACTACTGCGCAGAGAGTTTTAGTGTTCTTTTGTTTGTTAACTTGGAGAGTTAGGTATCACTAGATTGCAAGTTATTTATATCAATTTTTTAAATTAAAATATTTATAAGCTAATTCCTACTTTTAAAATTGAAATATTTTGCAAGCTGCCTGTTTTTTTTTTCTATTTGAAATATTTAGCATGTGGCAGGTCAAGTGTTACATTCTTGTTTACACTGAGAATATTAGACTATACCAGGTCATTCAAAAAGTCCTGTCATTTTGTAGTTTAGGCTTTTTAATTTTTATTCCTGAGGTTTTGTTGCTCAATGGATTTAAAACTGAACTTTAACTCATCCAAACAAATGTCATAAAAAGTGGGATTAATTTGATTCAGTCGAAAAAGATGCTGGTGGTAACTTGTATGAGGTCAATTTTGATTTATGAGTATAAGTTTGAAAGTGACTGAAGCTGGCACGGAAATGTGCTTCATTTCGGTAGAGATGACCTCCTTGAGAGGAAGGCTCAGTTGTGGTTTGCCAAATTTCGTGCAGGTTACGAGACGCTCAAAGATGTAACTCGCTCGGGCCGGCCAAAGATTGTTTAAAGGAATTCCGAAGAATAATTGAGTTGTTCAGAGGTGACCTGAATATTCAAATGATCCTGTCAATTCAAAAATAATCCGATTATTCTACAGACGAGCAAATTTGTTGGTGTACAAATATGGTTTTTGCTCGTACAGATTAAATATCTCAGTGGTATTTTTCTAGACACAGGTCTAAATAAAAGGCGACATAAAACGACATTCTCCGTTCAGATAGAAGTGTGAAAGACCTGCCAATAAAAGTGCAATCTGAAATAAATCTCGTGTTGTGTAGAACTTTTTAAATATTCCAGCTGTTTGTTAACGTAGCCTGGCGTCCTAATTAAATCTTCCTGTCTTGCTTGTACTCAAGACGGGTAGAAGAAATTGTGACTATTGTATTTGTATTAGTGATGCCACTTGGATTTAATTATAGCTTTTATTTATTATTTATTATTTATATATCACTGGAACAATAAGGGAAAATTACACTTGAAATCCAGTTTACTGACCTGGTAGGAGGAGAGACAGCCGAAGAGGCCCGAGTGGTTGTCCTCAAGCCCTAGGAGTTGACGGTCGTTGATGCAGTACTGCTCGCGGATGTCCTGCTTGGAGTACGTGTTCGTGCCCCTCCTGAGGCGGCCTCCGTCCTTCCGCCTGCCCATCCTCTCGTCCTCCGATTCGTACGCTGTCGGCTCTGTGACCTGGAGGTCGGCCTGCCGACAGGAAGCACAAACGTCAGGGGGTCAATAGTAACATTTCAGATAAGCTGTAATCGTGGGGATGAGCACACTTACACTAGCTGGAAACATGTACGAACACTCACATGACGGCTACAGTATTACAGAAATAAGTGGTCGGATTGTGATTTAGCTGGATCTCATCAATAAAATAATAAAAAAATTCCGTCATGCAGGAGTGCTTAAACTAAGAGGATTTCCCATTTTTCATTGAAATGGTCATAAATAGACGAATTACTTTTTATAAGCAGGAGGGTGCAATGAGCGTAAAAAGATAGACCACCAAGTTTCGATCTTTTTTCATAGTAAGCGTTTTTCATAAAATATGTCATAAAACACACATACACGCACATATATATATATATCCTCACAGATTCTACACAGACGAAGGGCGACTAGTCTCATCGAAAATCTTACCTAATTACTTACTTTGTTCGAAAAAATTTTCTGTGATCTTTTTTCTCCCTCCTGTTTTTATGTACTATAGTACTATAGTAGTGTCATTATCAGAAAAACAATTCATAGAAAATAATTATCATGTATAAATATTAATTTAGTTGAGGTTTATTATCCCACGTAAATTTTAAAGAATTAATAGGATGGAATAAAATAAGAAATCTATCTGTCCCAGCCAGGACTCGACCCTGGATCTCCTGCTATCCGGGCCGGCGTGCTTCTATTACACCACCGGGACTTAATAAATTCCCAACACACTAGGACGATGTATTCGTCTTTCTCGTGGGTTAGGCTCTCGCTAGTGTTTGGAATTTAATAAGTTATCTAGCTCGTTCCGGTGGTATAATGGAAACATTCTGGGCCGGAAAGCAGGAGATCCAGGTTCGAGTCCTGGCTGGGACAGATAGATTTTTTATTCTATTCCCTCTCATTAATTGTTTAATAATTATCATACTTGACGTAAGTAATATATGATAATTATTAAATAGAATTTTCATTGATTCTTAACGCTTTTGAGTTGTTTTCTCAATATGATGGCGAAAAGAAGGGCACTTCAAGAAGAAAAACTAATTTGATAGATTTTTCTCTCAATTTCATTAATCAGTATAATTTGATTTCTTCGCATTTAAAAGTAATACAGTTGCAGTTTTTAATTAAATAAATTTTAGAAAATTCAAAGTAAAGAAAGAGGAATGATTAAAAAGAAAAAGTAGATTTTTTTTTTCTCTCAGCTATTGGATAATCAAGCTTTATATTTCTTCTTAATTTCTCCAAAACAATATTATCAACATCAAGTGAGTCACCATAATGTTAAATCTTAATATATTATTTTAAAATAAATTAGATCGATTGATTGCCAATCACTATAGATTATTCATTGATTAATAGGAATCACTAGTGTCACTTGTCTTTTGCAGAAAGCACTTGGACATTATGACGCGAAGTAAAACAAAAATTTATATTTTGTAGGTTATATTTTTAAAGATGGAAGTCTCCTTCGTAATTAATATAAATTTTCTTTGATTTACATGTTATTTGTCGTATAAAATACAATTACTGTCAGGTTATTGTAATTAAATTCTTTTATTAAAGAATATTTTATTTTTCAATTGGTTTATTGGGTCTCTTCGGCGATTCCATAAAGCACTCAATAAAATCAAAGCATCAAATGCAATTTTTCAAAGGAGAAATTGAACAAAAAGTAATGTTACGATATTAATTTCAATACACTTAAAAGTAGAGAGAGTTCAATACACTTAATTGTGAGGTACTAATGTTTGGGCCATCGGGTAGCTGGGCCTCTCAATCCTGGCGCGAAGGGTTCAAATCCCACCCTGGGCAAGCTTTTGCAAAACATAAATATTGAGCCATGGGTGTTTGGAATAGGCTGACTTCCTGAGAATAGCCCTACATAATTTCAAGTGTTTGGAAGAGAGACAAAAAAAAATAAAAATAAGAGACCTTTTCTTTATGTCGNTACTTCTGATGAAGCGTAAAAATCATTTTTGACATTTCAGATTATCAACCCTCCTATTTGACAGATGATGTTCAATAACGAACACGTCTTCTCATTGGTCAAATTAAAACCGAAAAGCCAAAACTCATTAAGAAAAACTGCTTTTATTCAGCTCATACATCTTAAAATTTTCGAATCTGGTAAAGCCCCCCACTCCTAATTTTAATATTTCTCTGTGTAACTTCCTAAATTTATATAAGATTATGATCAGTAAAAAAAAATCTAATTTATATGGTTATACATTATGAATTTCATTAATTATACTGGTTGCTAATAGTGATTGTGTGTAACTGGAACGAGATTATATATTGTCTGTAATAATTTGCATGATGCTGATTAATCTATTAAACAAGGCTCCAATTAATTATTAATTGTACAAGGTAAATGGGGAATTAAGGGGAGCAATTTGTCCCCCATCCTCCAATCCGGCTAATAACTGATATCGATACTGGGTAATGGATTGATTAAGGGCAAACAGAGGAGGAGCGAGGGTAGGGTAGAAGGAGGGTGGGTGGGGGTCGGAGAGTTGAGCTATGTGAGAAAAGCCAGAAGTTCCGCCAAGTTGAAGTGGAAGACAGTAAGTCTAAAGTCCGGTCGGCGAAGTTCTTCGGGGCTCTCCGAGGGGGCGCTGGAGAGAGATGTCAAGCAGAAAAGATGGCAGACAGAGTCCGCCACCTGCCTGACATCCTCTTACCGACTTCTCTATGGACAGCTCTCTTAGAATACTTTCAGTTCTCTTTACATTCAATTTCAGGAGATTTCTTTCCATTAGTTTTATATTTAAATAAAATAATGCGGTCTGGAACGGAATATATTTTTCAATAAAACCTTGAATTGTTTGTTAAGTACAGCAAGGTATTTTTTTTTTTTTTTTTGTAACAACTATTTTATTTTCTCTTTCTTGCCACTCTCTTTTCTTGTATGTTTGTGTACATTTTAATTAAAATAAATCCTACATTTAAATTTGTCCATATCATTTATATATATATATATATTGGCCACTTTTCAAACTTTCTCAAAAAAATGTAGCTTATCGATTTTAAATGCAAAACGATGATAATTAATGACCAAAATCGGCCCAATAAGAGTCGGAGGAGGAACGGGTAGGAAATTTAGTTTAGAGCATTAAAACTTAACACTCTATTGTTCATTGAACAATATTTTTCATTAAAAATATATTTTAGTAATTACACGACGAAATTCAATAATTGGGAGTGTATGTTCGCCTATACTCCAATTATACTTTAGCAGCCTTGAAGCCTGAAGTGATTGTTTAAAAAAATGGATTTTATAATATATATATATATATATTTGAAGTTATTCCAAAACGCATATCAAGGAATAAATTTAGAAATGTGTCTGCGATGGGTGAGTGCTTGTACTTTAATTCTAGACTTTAGTGGTCATACCTTTACAATCATTGTTATCTCCGGCTTGAAAGTTAAATTCAATCATTTACTATTATTTATAGAAATATTTAATGATTCATGGGAAATCTGCAGAAATTACTGCCCGAATCGTCCTTACTGTATAAAGTGCATTCTACTGTATATAGGTATGCAGTACCGCAATTCTTAGAGTTTCACTTGTNTTTACAAATTATATTATATATATTTGAAGTTATTTGACAGTCGAATTTTATGAGGAAGGATTGATCGGGTAATCGGCCTAGGGATTGAATGAATGAAAATTAATTTGTAAACAATAAAGTTTTTAACTATCATACCTTCTATTATCCGTCTTCATTGGTTCCTACAAACCATCTTCTGTTGGCGAGCGCTTTCGGACATTGTCCATCTTCTGGCCGAACATTCGAAAATGTCCATTGATAAAAGAAAGACTATAAATGTTATCTAGCGAATCTGAAAAATCATGAATCTGTGCCCCAAATTTTAAATTAACAGTTTAGACGCAGTAATGAGATGTTTCCCGCCTTTGAAATCCCTTTAAAATGGAAATAAATAAAATATGGCTACATTCATTATTGAGCAAAATCTGACCAAAGGGTTAGAATAGTATGTATCAGTAGGTATATCTTCAATTAGAATACTTCAGTAGGTACATATACTCGTACTACACGGGGAGGGGGGGTTACAAGACTAGTAAATTCCAAATAACTTATTTGTAAACTAAAATATCTATATTTACGTTGCTGAAAGATTCTTTAAGTTTACGCAGTTTCAGCGTGATGAAGGTTTTATTTGTTTATTAAAATAAGCTAAATATATTTATATATCAAGTAATAATATTAGCAATACAAATAAAATCGTTATAAGTGCTTGTTGTGTAATTTTTGCTTGTATAATGAACTTGTAGAATACACATCTCACTAGAACATGACTCAGAAGGGGCGTAAATTAAATAAATTCCTTAAAAACATAGTGTATGAATATTTATATTTGAACTTTCCAGCTCATGTAACTCCGACAATCGTAGAATATATCATTTATTATGGAGCAAATCCGGGTTTCATCATGTAAAATTAAAATTACTTCTGATGAAGCGTAAAAATCATTTTTGACATTTCAGATTATCAACCCTCCTATTTGACAGATGATGTTCAATAACGAACACGTCTTCTCATTGGTCAAATTAAAACCGAAAAGCCAAAACTCATTAAGAAAAACTGCTTTTATTCAGCTCATACATCTTAAAATTTTCGATTCTGGTAAAGCCCCCTACTCCTAGTTTTAATATTTCTCTGCGTAACTTCCTAAATTTATATACGATTATGATCAGTAAAAAAAAATCTATGTTGAGTTTTACTGGACTAAATTTTACGCCCTCTGAAATTTGTTTTTAACTCCACAAGACATATCAAGTTGCCCCCCACTCCTATCCTTCGATGCGTCTATATAACGAACTCAGCCTTTTTTTTTCTTTTTCTTTTTTTCTTCTCTCTCCTCCTTTTCAAGCCAAATGCCAAATTTCATTTCGATAAATAATTGATAGTGTATTCTTGACTGTCAAATCACAATTTAGAGTTCTGGTAAACCTTCTCTACTGTGTCACCATAATAATAACAATTTTATTTTTATTAATTATTGACTGAATCAATTTTTATCAAGTTTCATTGAACTAAACCAAATATTACGCCTACTTAAGTGGAAATGCTTTTTTCCTTCTCGCAGATGACATTTTAGGTAATCCTAAATCCTAAATCCTATCCTTCGATTTCACTCAATTCATTGCATTTCGCTCTTAAAATCTAAATTTCATTATTTAAGTAATAACACTCTCAATCACACACAAACACACACACTTACATATTAATTTTAGTGATTATCATTTTTAGAGTTTTGTAGTAAAGGTAGGAAAAGTAATAAAATAATTAAAAAAAAAAATCTGTCTCGAGACGTAACTTTATTTTTAATTCAATAAAAAACTGATTTTGCACAGAACATGTTACTCACCTGAATGGAAACGTCATTGAGAATATTTGTATTTTTCGGCGAAACATGGTTTGGTTCCCTGTGTGCTCTTCCTCCTGGAAAAGAAAACAATAAATTAAAATAAGACAATAAATAAAACATTGCATCAGCACGCATTTACATGCTGTCTACATATCAACAGACTTGAATGTTATAGGAAAATATAGAAAAATAAGTTTCAAAAGTAAAAATAGCTCTGGATTAAATGTCCAAGTTGATAATTATAACTATTTTCATGTTAATTTTTTTTGTTATTTATAAAAATATAAATTCAGTTCGCACTCAATGTCTGATCTTAAATAATCTACCTAACCTATGTCTTTTTTCAATTTGCATCCAAAGTTGCTCAAAAACTATCGGGAATATCTCGAGGGATTTCAGTGTGTATGTAAGAAACATGATACAAAAATTATGTTACGTTACTCAAATCAAAGTAGTGGTACCATGAGACTGGAGCCCACCGGACCTCCCCTATGATACTAAAATAGGTATAAATCATCGAGTATCCTCCACACAACTTTTTCATTAGAACTTTAACTTTGACGAAACTCTCTTGGAAGACGATTCTCCTTCATTATTTTTTTACTTGCGTGTATAGTTTTTCTGTCCTGAGGAGGCGGCATAAAATATATGTTTAAAATTGAATAAAGCAGAATTTAGGTAAATAAATTAATTTTGAATGATTTTGTATCCAAATTAATAAAGTGCACATAAAGATAAGAGTTAATGAATTATTTGATCATACTAGCCTGAATGACAATAGAGTGAGGAGATCTGCTCCATACAGTGACTATTGACTGAGAGGGGCTAGCTAACTCTTTATTCTCAATAATCTAATTTATTATGTGCGTTTCATAAAATTGATACAGAAAATACACGTTATAAAGTAAGAATGTAAGGTTATTTCAGTCTATAAAATTTTAACATGAGTCAATAACAAAAATATATTAATTATTTACCCCCAAACATTTCACTTCCTCGATACATTTTAGCCACTAATACTCATCTAATGGTCTGCCAAAAAAGGCTTAAATACAAAATTTGGTTTCATAATTTTAAAAATTGTAGGCCATCAGATGAAAATATAGTATAAATAAAAGTCTGTTGATGTCCTGTTCTTATTAGGTGGTAGAAAGAGTGTGGTGAACACACAAAAAGAGAAAATTACAATGAGTAAATTTTTTGCAGACTTCTCGCCCTTCGTCAAACAGGATTAAAGAGAGAAGGGTTTGAGGTCTTCCCGAAAATTTCACTAATTGAAATTTTTTTCTTTTTGTATGTTCACTACACTCTTTCTTCCAGTTGTTCTTATTTATAATGTATAACGAACGAATACGTATAAACGAATGAAATCGGTCAGGACCTCAAAAGATTTTAAATAATAATGATACTAAAAATATATACACATATTATTTGTATATNGTGTGGTGAACACACAAAAAGAGAAAATTACAATGAGTAAATGTTTTGCTGACTTCTCGCCCTTCGTCAAACAGGATTGAAGAGAGAAGGGTTTGAGGTCTCCCCGAAAATTTTACTCATTGAAATTTTTTCTTTTTGTATGTTCACTACACTCTTTCTCCCATTTGCTCTTATTTATTATGTATAACGAACGAATATGTATAAACGAATGAAATCGGTCAGGACCTCAAAAGATTTTAAATAATAATGATACCAAAAATATATACACATATTATTTGTATATACTTTTAATTATTTATGATATTTTTACTTGGAGGTCCCTTGGCCATCTCCTCTTGAGGCGTCGGGGAGGGTGGTCGGGATGAATGTGGGATGCCAGGGAGAGGACTAGAGGATTTGGATGTCCTTGGATTTTTGTGTGGAACTTATCGAACCTGGAGGGGATGAGCTCGGAAACAAAAGGTTCTTGCAGGTCAGAATGGATGGTTTTATTGGATACGTAGGGAGGAGTGTTGAGGATTGTGCGAAGGACTTTGGACTGGAACGTAATGTTTTATGGCTTCGCTGTGCCCTACAATTTAATACCATATGTCCAGATAGGTCAAATTAATAATGATGATAAATATGCTAAATATTATGTTACTTGTGTTAATTGCCTTTTATTCTATTATTAAGAATTATTGGCTAAAGGTGAAGAATATAAAAAATGTATTTTATGGTCAAAATATTTAGATACTTTATTTATTTTGAAAGGAATGTGATAATGATCCCAAATTATATATTTCTCTTAATTGTAGAGATGCATTAACTTACAAATTCCTTTGTATACGGCCGTTACTGTGTCAGTGTTTTTACTCTTGCTCCTGCCTCATACTCCAGATGGCACCTGGGCCGAGTATCACAGTGGCCTATAAGACTGGTGGAAGGTGTGATTGAAAGTTCCCAGACCAGCCTCTCCTGGGAAAGTAATTTCGGGTGGGGTCTGTCGGCGACAGCTGACGTCCTCCCCGCCGCCATAAATCAAGCCTACTCCCCAGGGTGGGGGGACATTCGGCTTGGGACATGAGTGGGACAAGTCGGACTTAGGCCCCGCAGGAAGAAGGACACATTGACATCTCGTAAGAGCTCCAGGACCAGCGGAAGTAGTGGAGAGCGTCTAAGGATGACCCACCATATGGGAGTACACCCCCCATCAATGGAGAGTTATTGGCCGTGAAGATTGTCAGTGAAGAATTTGTTTGGGTGCACTCTAGGTTGATCAAAAAATATAATAAAGAATTATTATCTGCCTATTACTATCACCTAACTATTATTGGTTTACTTTGTTACATTCTACAACAAATATATCATCCATGTGACAAGACATCCTCCTACCTAATGGTTTCCCTATGGAGACTATTAAAAAAATTTCCTCTTTCCAAAACTTTCAGAAAAAATAAGAAATCCCTCAGTAAAACTTTCCCTAATCTTAAGCTTGCTTTTTCCACTAATAACACACTTAAATATATTTACACCCACTACTAGGACCCCATCCCTCTTCCTAACAGAATCAACTAGACTACAGAATTCCTTGTTCAACTCCTAATTGCCTTGTTCCGTACATTGGCAATTACGATGTAGGCCATACATTGCCCATAATAAAAATTATATTTTCCGTAGAATTAATACTAAAAAAAAAACAAAAAACAAAAACAAAAAAAACAACAACATCCTGCCCTCACAAAACACTTCATTCACGAAGAACGCACATTTGTCTTTGATAACATTACCATTCTGCCCGCTCAACTCTATGAACACAAACGCCTATTATCTGAAACACTTCACATTAACTTACAACACAATCCAGCTAACGACAGAACTGACATAGATTAAATTTCCTCAACTTTTTCAAACATTTTCAACATTCTGAAAAACCATTAGCCCTCCTTTAAAAAAAAAAATGTCTAACTTGTCTCCAAGTTCTTTTGGCCAAAGGAATCTGAAATAATTCCTACCTTTTTTCCTGGTATTGCTCCCTTTGATATAGGCCGCTCTCCTANGTACCCACCTCCTCTTACCCCCCAATATTTGTCTATCTTAAGTTTTATTATATTATTATTATATTGTATATTATAAGATTTATCATTTATAATCCTTACCCCTCGGTCATGCAGATTTTATCCGGGTGACTGACTACTTCCTTCTTTGAAGTTTATTTTTGCCTTCATGATAGGTATGTGTACTTTTTTCGTATTGTTATTGTTTTTGCCGCAGCATTTCATATCACATTAGTTTTAGTTCAAATTCTATACAAAGTGCAAAGTTAACGTAATAATAATGTAAATCATGTATAATTTTTTTAAACAATTTCTGACGGCATTGAATTTCATCAGCCCTGAAGATGGCTTAAATATAAGCCGAAACTTTGACAAATTATTAAAAATAGATTTTTTTAATGAACCCTAATCAATTCACACACACAAAAAAGAAACTGGCATTTTGTAATCTAAGTTAATTGGAAACTAGATTTTTTTCTAATTTTCAGAATCTCACTTTACCTGTTGATCATGGTACAATTACATATTACGCAATACGTACGCCTTTTGTAAAATTAAAATTAGTTATGAAGATTGAGAAGTTGAACGTAACAAAACGCTACAGTAAGGGAATTTGAATACGAATATGCAAATTTTCTAAATCCTGTTATTAATGAACAAAGCCACGCATGTCAAAGGGTGCAATAAATTTGTGCTGTAATTAAGTGCACACCAATGGACAGTAATGGAGTTTCGCTACGCATGGTAGGAACTGTCTCTCTCAATCTAAAAGTATGGCAAAGCTAAAAATACAAAAAAAACAAAAAAAAACTGTGGGGAACAATTTCAAAAACTCAATTTCTGTAGTGTTAAATTTTTTAACTGTTTTCTATAGAATTAGGCATGCTGGTTTCAAAACTTTTTTTAGTTGTCTTCTATCACGTCACGTTCGATTTCTATGTGGATGGGGCGCATGCTGGTCTAGACCTGCCTGTTTAGTTACGTCTGTTATACTGTGGTGAAACGTTGTGTGTCGGTAAGCAGTATTTAGTATTTCGTTACGAAGGTCTACAGGAGTACATAGTGTGTTTGAACTGAAACGTTTCCTTATGGCTACCTCTGCTCCTTCACGTCGAAAGTGCGAAAACAGCCCCAATTCGTTTTGTTATATATGTGTGGCAGTTTTACCATTCTCTGCCAAAGGACAAACATCATTACATTTGTCAGACAAGCATATTTTGCCTATTTTAAGGTGAAACTTGGTGATCAAGATAAAGCATGGGCACCTCATAAAGTGAGTAAACCAAGTGTTGAGGGTTTGCGGATGTGGACCAAGGGAACACGTACTAAGCTTCCATTTGGTTTATGTATGATTTGGCTCGAGCCCAAAGATCATTCAAGTGATTGTTACATTTGTTTAGTGAAAACAATCAGGGTATAACAAGAAAAACAAATGTAAAATAGAGTATCCGAGTAGTTTACCGTCAGCTATACGCCCAGTACCGTATTCAGCCGAAGTCAAGGATATGGCATTCAAAAACATTCTTAAATGCTTGGAAATACACGAGCAATGAATTACTCTGAAATTGTCCAGCAACTCTTGGAAAGCTTCCTAAAGCTAGGTTGCAACGTGAGCATTAAATTGCATTTTTTCCACAGCCTTCTTGCTAATATCCCGAACAATCTTGGTGCAGTGAGTGATGAGCAGGGTGAGCGTTTCCATCAAGATTTGAGGGTCATGGAAGCAAGGTATCAAGGTAAATGGGACGAACATATGATGGCTGACTATTGTTGGATCATCAAGCTCAAATGTACACAAATTAAACACTTTAGAAAAAGCTACAAACGCTAATTTTTATCTTAATTTTTAAGTACTGTTCATTAATAAAACAATTTTATGTGTATGGACTCGATTGAACTTACATTAAATGTTTTGTAAACTGTATATTTGGTACGTTTTTACTTTATATTCTTTTAAATGCATGATTTTTATGATTTCTGAGGATATCCAGTAGTTTAAAAAGTTGACGTGATAGAAATTAGTGAAAAAGCAGTATAATTATTTAACGACTGTTTTTATCTAATGTATCTCCTGATAATTTTAATCCTTAATTAATTTTTTTCTCAAATGAACGAAATCATTTTTAGACTAAAGCTAATAGGTATTATTATTAAAAATATTTACGATTAGAAGGAAAAAAAAATGAAAACATATTAAATAAAATCTAAGGATGAATTAAGCTATATTTTTTGAAATCAAAAGAGGAAAACTACATTGGCGGAATATAATGCTTTCTGTGGAAAGGGAGGGGAGGAGGGGATATCCCACTCGTTAACGAACCGAATCAAAGGTAGAACCTAAGTAGAGGACGGATTTGAATCACAAAACAGTGTTTGAGAGAAATATTTTTTTCTTTTTCAAAGTATATTTGTATAAAGGATGTATATAGATTCGCCAGAAAAAATCCAGGAAGCAAGTAATGATTAAAGATTCTTACTAAAAGTAAACTTTTTTTTTTTTTAATTCGTTTTAGAACAAAATTTATTTCTAGATTCTTTTTACACAGACCTTCTGAGCGAGAAATGACCTGGTCTTCAGTGGAAAAGTCTATTGGTCAGGACCTTCATAAACAAGGCAGATTTCCCGTGTTTCATTCAAGAAGGACATAAATAGGAGTAAGAGACGATTTGACATAATAAAACAGAGAGATACTTTTGTCTAGTACACTTAGGCTGGCTATAGACTGTCCTGGAGAAAAGAGTGAGGAAAGCCTTCTATTTATTTTTGTAAATATCTGTCTTAATAATCATTTTTCATAGATGTAAATGTTAAACATTTTACAAAACACTAATGTTATGATCCGAAAAATAGATAATTGGACGTATGATGTATGAGTATAACAAAAATTGAGAATTGGTCAGATAGGATTTAATAGAATAAGTCTTGTATGGAAAAATTTTAAAATAATTTAGTCTTTGATACAATCGTTTCGGCTTGCAATGCAAGGCATCTTCAGGGCTAAAAATGACAAAAAAGCATATTCTAGAGAGTAAATTTGCTATTATACCAGTCAAATTAAACTTTAGTGTAAATACCTTTTATGCTTATCTCATCTTGTCAATTACTCATTTACCCATTATATCCATCTTTAATTTATTATGAGAAATCTACTCCTGCGAAACAAATTTTCTAACTTATGCTCCTGAATGTATATCACATTGGATGATATATATATATATA
>KZ808192.1:211615-228464 GCA_000696205.2 Oncopeltus fasciatus | reverse complement strand
ACACACACACACACACACACACACACACACACACACACACACACACACACACACACACACACACACACACACACACACAAACACAAACAAACACACACACAAACATGAGAATTATTTTCTAATAAGGCCTATTTTTCTGTAAGAACTAGTATTTTTAAAATAATTTTTTAAAACAAAAAATTGCCCGTCACGTAGGGGCCAAATTCTTAGTTTTTGTTGGTGAATATTTGAATTTGAAGTTCACATGCCACATAACTATCCACACTTACAGAATATATGTTTCAAAATTTAATAGATCTGTTTTGATTTTTATTAGTCTAATTATTTTTGCAATGAAAATTTATCTGTAATTGCACTTGATATTTAATACCTCACTTTTTTTCGTCTCATTTAGCTCAATAAAAAACTATTTTATTTTACACTTAAAAAAGACATACAAAATTTCATTAAGAAAATGAATAATTTCTTATAAGCTCATATAAATGATTGTATGCGATACAGGTAAACCCTCACTCCTAATTCTATGCAAACAAAACCGTCTAATAACTAATGGAGTTCATCAAGGATCGATACTTGAGCTGCTCTTTCTTTTGTATATATGTGATCTACCAGAAAGATGTATAAGTGTATATATACCCGGATAATATCACGGTACTTGTTTCTGACAAAGATGTAAATAAAACTAGTTTTAAAGCAAATGAGCCTATAAACAAATTAAAAATTTGGAACAATAACAAGAAATATGTTACATATCTACATCGGAGAAACGTTTTTAGACACACCAGAGATTGCAGGCAATTTTTCTTTCCCATCGTTTGCGGTTTTTTCTATAAAAAATCAAACTTTTCCTATTGTTTTGTTTATGTACCGAATTTCATTAAGAAAGATATAAGGAACTGTCATACCTTCCATTGTCCGTCTTCATTGGTTTCTGCAAACCATCTGTTGGCGAGCGCTTTCGGACATTGCCCATCTTCTGGCCGAATACAAGCGTTAACTGTCACTGTCTGTATTCAACTGCGTTTGTATTATGTGAGTTAGTTGGGGGTGTCAGGTAAAGCTGTAACGGTTGCTTTGTCGGCGATAAGGTCTGTCACACGTGCGAGTTATAAGGGTCAGAGTCCATTATTCCAGGTATTGGTTGATTCCATGTATTCGGCCAGAAGATGGACAATGTCCGAAAGCGCTCGCCAACAGAAGATGGTTTGCAGAAACCAATGAAGACATACTAGCCTCCAAATGGAAGGTATTCCAGTTCTATATTCATTAGTAGTGAAAATAACCTTTTAGATTATTTACCTAAAGATATAAGGGCCTGGGGCCTATAGAGCGTTGGCACACACACACACACACACAATGAATATCATTTTGGAGGGTAGTATGTGGAATCGGATGAAACACGGAAGAAGTCCTAACCTCAACAGGTCCTTTTCTCCTGAATTAGCTAAAAAGAAAATTTTTATGAAAGGGTAAAAGGGTAGTTGACATTCGAATTGCACTGCAGAAAGGCGGGAGCACTCTCGGTCGTGTAGCGAAGTTTATTTCATTAGGATCAGCTGTGGAGAACCCCTACTGAGAGGGTCATTGTAGTGGCGTAGCTCGGCCAGAGGTAATACCTTCTTATTAAGGTGGGCCCCACCAACCCCTATCTCAGTCCCAAGGGTGGGGGTGGGGGGCTGGAGAGCGGGCTCTTGTCCCAGATTTCATCAAATCCCCATACCCCTCCCTCCTCAACCGTCATACCTTCAGTAAGGGCGGTTTAGTCTTAATATCTGACCGAGAGGAGGGCATATTGCATTTGTGTACAGGAAAGGGGATGCTTATCTCGGCTCTTAAGGGTTGGATAAAACAACGTCTGGGGGCGACACTGAAACCAACCACAACATCACTTTATATTCCTTACATTCTTTTCTTATTTTGTCAGGCATTTGTTTCAGTCTTATTTATTTACTTTTGACAATTATGTGAACTCTTCTCTATTATATAGTCTATATTTATGTAGCTGTTTTATATGACCTATATATTTAGTTTTGCAGGTTTTGTCGTTTGACAACTCACAATAAACTTTAAAATTGATCTTCTTGCCTATTGGTTGAGCTGTATGGTTTTTGTGTAAAAGAGAAGCTGATAAAATTGAAAGACATAAACAAAAACTAAAATTCTTCTTCCCCGTCGTCTGTCCAATGTTATGTGAAGGTGATTGACAAAATGGCGGATATTGATTAAGCCAATCATCTCTTGCATAATAAATTTAGATCCTTCAGTACTTATTCAACTATTCGTGTTATTTGCTTCTTATTATATTTTGGCCCAATAGAATTATTAACTATTTGTAAAAAAGTTTTTAAAAATTGAGTGGATAGCACTAAATGTCCCAAAACTCAATTTTGACTTTATAACATACATAAATGATATCCAAAATTCACTTATCACCTTCGTTTGAATCGATAATATTTGTTTATCATAATATTGAATGAATTATTGATGTGAGAAAATTCTTACTTGAAATCATTACATATAGACGACCATTCTGAAGGTTCTACCCACTTTTATTTCTGATAAGTGCAATTTTATGAAAATTGAGTAATTTGAGAAAAAATACAGGTAAAAAAAATTCTGAAAAAAACATTCACATTATCATCTGTGAAGGCAAATTAATTGCTCCACAGACGCATTATTGTGAAGATTTAGTCCATAAATATAGAATAGCGATATACTGCTTTTATTAGTCAGCAAAGTATATATTTTTATATTTATGGTCTCTAAAATAAGGATTTTGTTAGTTTGAACGTAAATGAAATTTATATATGATATTAAAAATAATTTATACTTTATCTGAAGATATATAAAAGTTGAGAATTTTTTAACTTCAAAAAATGTTTACATATAAAATTTAATTTATGCTTGACCATGGCTTCTCTATATATGGACACTATTGCATATATTTAATTTTCTTTAATTTCATACTGAACTTCAAATTATCACAATGCAGCAGTAGTTGTCTGTCCAAAAAAATTGTTGTAGCCGCATCTATTATTCTTTTTAATTATTATTTTCAAATTTTCCTAATATTTTACACCCATTGACAAACAAAGCATTACCTACCTTTTAAATGCAGCTTACTTATTTATGTTTTTGGTGCATCGTGTTGTTTTGTTTTTTTCTCTTTGTTATCTAGTCTGATTCTTTTGTTATATTACTGTAGACCCTGTATCTCGGTTTATAATTCTTTGTAATACCTTTGCTCAAATAAAAACCTTTTGTAAGGTTCGCTTTTCCCCCCTCCCCTTGATTTAAGCTAATTTAAGCTTCTCGTTTAAATAACCTCTAAACAAAATATAAGTGTTGTTTTGACTTTCTATTGTTTTGAGTGGGAGTCAGTGCTAAACAAATCATTGTAAGCCCGCGCAGTCCATAACGCAAGCAAGACAATTCTTATTGTATGTAGGATGTAGAGTTGAAAGAATATTAGTCTTTACATGGAGGGAATCGCTCTCGGAAGCACACGTTGTTATGTACGGGCTTAGGGGGTGGAGGGGGGTATGTTTGGCATTTCGTTCGGCCGGGTGGTGGGGGGATTCCACATTGTTCCATGGGCCAGGTCATTAGAGAGGCCACTTCTGTCCACTCGAACCTCTGCCGCGGGAGAGCCGACTACCAACTTTACAGGTAATCTCTTCGCCAGTTGCCCAAAAGGATTACCTTAAAGCTAAGACGCTTTCCCCAGCATTTAAGCTACTTCAAAATTCAGAGTGGGGGCGTCCGCGGCTCCCCCCCGCCCCTCCGAAGGGCCTCGAAGATCCGGGCAGCCTCCTACCGACAATAACCGAGAGCCTCAACAACATTTCCAGAGTACGAGTGGTCTTACGGCGAATCCTCTGGTCAGGGACTTCTTGCAGGCGGAGAGAACTAATAAAACTCTCCGTGTACCAGGTCGGACTAATGCCTTTTGCCTTAATGCGATAAAGCCTTCTACATAATGGAAATGCTGTATTTCAAAATAAAATTATATAAGCTTGAATTTATTATACATATGCTAAGAGCATTAACAGACCTCTGACGCAAATGTATTTAATCCCTTTATATAATCAACAGGGAACAAATGTACTACTCATCGGAAGCACATTTGGTATATTATTTAGAAGCTGAGATATTACTATAATCGTAAATGCAAATTAATCTTCATTATTTATCATCAAATTCCCCCCCAAAAAATCAAGCATTTCCTTATCATAATTCTTTTTACATAATTTAAAAGTCAACTTAGAAAGCGTTAAGAAAATGGGAAATAAATTTTTAATACATAAAATAATTTATGTTGCAAAAGTAAAGAAAATAAGTAAGAAAATTGGAAATTTTATTTATTTTTATTGCATTTAATGTCTGAGAAATTTAAAGATTTAAAAAACGACAGATCTTTGAATGTATGCGGTGAAAAAAAAAAAAAAAATGGGACCCCAGACACAAACTTTTAAGGTCAAGCCATCCTAGATTAACATTTAAAAAAATATATATTTTAGAGCCACTTACACTTGCTTATTTCTTGTTTTTAGATTCTCTAATATTTTCCTTATGTTGTTTTTATTAGCACTTTTTGGAACTCAAAATATATATCATGTATAACGTTCTTTCAAATGTATTTCATTGGAATTCAGAAAGTCAAAGACGCAGATTTTTTCAAGGTATGGTCTACATATGGTTCATAAACTGAACTAGTATGAGCTGAAAATATTAGCCATTAAAATTAGTAATATATATGAAACATTTATTTGAATCGTACAGGGAGCTAGAAAAAAAACTCTACATCAGCAGGGGATCGAACCTGGGTCCGGGCAGTTGTGCTAACCACCGAGTGAGAATAATTTCTAGTTCCCCGCACTTTACTTCACTCCAAGTCTTTCTTCTTCTAGTTCCCTGGACGATACAAATAAATAATGAAATGTAGGATAACTTTACCACAATTATCATCATGATTTGAATATATGAAACATTTTCCGTCAAATAGTATATCTTGAATGGTCTCTCTCTTTCTCTTCTTCTGCCCATCGGCCCTTTCAGTCAGTGTTGAACAAGTCAGCGAGTGAGCATGAGGGATGTGCTTGGAGTATGCAGTTTCTTTCTGTGCATCTGCTGTGCACATCTGCAGTACGCCCTGGGCTCATGGGAGCCCTCAGAAGCTGATATGATGGAAATTTCTAATTAATTAGTGGGGCGGGGATCGGTAATCAGGCATAGAGCTGTTCCCTGATCAAGGGCATTGTCGGGATAGGAAGGGATGAATGCCCTTTCACTTGGCGCGCGCCCTCACACAGATATCATCTTGGAATCCAGAGTGCGGCATAAAGAGCTCATTCCCAGTGTACAGGTCCGATTAGGAAGCAAACCACTTTGGTCTGATTGGTTCCCCAGAGCCGCTGTTCTATAGATAACCTCAACAGTATCTCAGCTGTGACTCCATTCGCCCGACTTCATCCATGAGAAAAATGTATTTCTATAGATAGCTTGAAATATTGATATATTTACTATTAACTAATTGCGATGTTCCTGTCTTATATGTATAATATATTGATGAAAAGAGTGAACTATATTTTAGTGAATTATATTATTCCCTATTTTACCTAATAGTAATAATACTAAGTATTACAGTAACACCTATATACCTATATGATTCAGTTTTAACCTCATCATAAAAAACATATTATACAACAATAATAAAGTGAAATTTACTTATCATAAAGTAATGCGAAATCGCATTTTTATCGATTCGAAAACAAAAACAAAACGAGTAACTGTAAAATTGATACTTAACAAAATAGTGTTAAAAATGAACCATAACATTGAGGGTGGTTCATCAAATATGCACATTCGGATAATATCTGAACTTGACTGTCTGTATTTTCTTTTTTTCCGTTTGTCCATCTGTTAGTTTTTCTACCCCCGTAAATCTAGTGACTTCTTATATACTATAGCCTAATATATTTCTGATAACATTTATTATACAACAATAAACGTCTTGTCTTCTCTATTCTTCCCTCGACACTGTGGATTTTCTTAGCATTTAAATTTTGTTTCAACCCATACAATTAAATTATGATTCTAAGATAAGCATTTTTATATATATCAAAATAAATTATGATCCGTTTTTTGCCCAGTATTAATTAATTTAACCTGTATCAATTATTGAATTCATCAGTGTAATGCATTGTTTCCAACATCTGGAGCAGGAAGAAAAAGAGTAAAAATGTTTTAATAAATTATGCTACATCATATTTACCAATTTTCATTTTGAGAAATTTTACCTTTTAGAAGGTAGGATATTATAAATTTGCACAAAAATGTTTAACCAATGATTTGATTCAAATCAAATTACGCACAAAAAACGAGTTACTCTAAAACTGCTACTTAACAAAATAGTGTTAAAAATGAACCTTAAAATTGAGGGTGGTTCATCAAATATACCCACCAGGATGATATCAGTGCAATCTCAACCTGACATCATCGACTAAGATCAAACGATATTATAAATTGACAGTTGTTTTGGAACACACTTGTTACCTGTGAAATCACTCCTACTCCCTCCCTGTTAAAACCTTGAAATAATAATCTTATTATTCTTCTATAATAAAGTGAAGTTTACTTATCATGAAGTAATTATAAATCGCTTTTTATCGAATCATTAATTTAATAAAAACTCCGAATCTACGTTTGCCATATCTGTAAAACTTACTTAACTTAAAGCCATGATGTCAGTTTGTGGGTGATCGTGGGCAAAGTTTTTTAATAAAAATTTGCAGAGATAAATTAATTTCATATTCTTTTTTTTTTTTTTTTCTTGAACGCTTATTTTTCGTTTGAGAGAGTGAGGAAATATAAATAACTTTGGACTTTTCGCTGTTCTCTTGCTAATGACCAACTAATGTATAGGTAGGTTATTGGTAATTTAAAAACTAAACACATTTAAGCGTTTGGTATTCGGGTGGTGGACGTTCGAGCCCCGCTGTCTTGGCAAGCAGGATTGGGGTGGTTACCTGCAGATAGCGCCTCCCTCCGTGCCTTAAGGGATGTAAAACTAAATTATTGAATAATACCGATTTTTTTAAACCTAACTAAATGCAATTAGGCTTGAAATAACAGAACTTATAAGTGTATGATTGTTTTGCACCCTTTCTTCTTCAGCTGTAAGAGTCAAGTGCTTGGGACGTCGAGTTAGCCGACAAGAAATCCACTCCAAGATTAGAAAAACCAAAATTTGTTATTTAAATAAAATTGAATATAGCTGTTTAAACAGCCTCTCCGTGACCGTCTTTCTAATATTTTCTTTATTGAGAGTGGTAGCACTGGTCACCTCCTCTCCTCATGTGACTTTCATTAATGTCATTTATTTTCTATTATACATTGTCATCAAATTTCAAAATGATTTCATTTCTTCTTAACAGAATGTAATACATAAATAAAGGTTATATATATATATAAAATCAATTTTATTAATAAGTTTAATCTTCTTTTCCCGGTATGTTGTTANAATATATATATATTTTCTTTGTTAGCAAATCATAAACTTAATTCTGGCTTAGTTTAGCTGCTTTAATTTTCTAGTTAGTAATTTGTTATTGCTAGAAAACACTATAGTTTGTAGTATAAACTGAAAACAGTTCGTCCTGTTTCTGTCAGTAAAGAGAAAACCTTTTGAATTACAATCCTAAATTGAAAGGGTTTTTCATAAACAATTTTATACGACATAAACCATTCGAAATTACTTTTGAAACTTATGTCAACATAAATATGCTGGCTGAAGGTACTAGAGGTTTTACTGCCTCTTGAAGGATATACAAGGATGTCCTGTGCAACTGGAGGCTAGATTCCCTACCACTTCTCTATGATTTTATTGAAGTGGAATCTGAGAATAAAGTAATATTTGTAGCCACAACGAACAACTTTTACTGCTGGATCTAGATATAAAATGACTTTCTGCGCATGTAAACAGAAGTTCACATTGCCAATAGAAACGAATTCAGATTATTCTTACCCATACACTACAGTCGAGGAATAAAGTATAATTAAGTAGAAGAAGGATAAGGAGTACTTATGCAGTAAAAGGAGTGTGGGTATAGTTGCATCACTCCTGACTAAAGGATTTCCCATAAATCCAAGAAGGCCGCTCCCTCTTAAAGTTCCGCCCATAAAGTACAGATGTAAAAAAGTTTGCTTGTAGAGTGGGGTGAGGTCGCCGATATTAGCGGGAGGTGGGTTCAGGGATATCTTCTCAGATAAGGGCAGAAGGAGGAGGGACTTATTTCGATTTATAGGCCCAAGTTCTTTGGCGAGTGTACAATGTGAGTGGCTCTGGGCCCTATAACTATTCAATAGCCAAAAGTGTCGGAGGTAGGGGGTGAGATAAACAGGCTAGGGAACCTTCTTCTCCTTCCACTTCTTCCCTTCCACTTCCTCTTGCATTTCATCCCCCTAGCTGATTGACTACCGTTCCCAACTACTTAAAATATCCTCCCGCATACATTGGGGAGGATATTATATATCCTCCCCAGAGATTGGATTTTATTACAAAGAAATTACATAAAGTTAATGTTGGGGATCTGTTTGGTTGTAGAGTCTTAGTACAAATCTTTTAATTTATTGAGTAAATTTTATCCCTTTTTTATCCACCCATATTTCATCATCCCTTAATTAATTCCAATTCTATTAGCCACTACAGAACACAGTTTTTACTACCTCCGAAAAGCAAAATGGAAGTTAATATAATCGATGAAGATTATTTTTTCCAGACTTCAGGAAGGGCGTTTCCAATGCTAGTACATAACGGAATTCATACTTGTTCAATTCTATCGAGTGTGTGCATTTTATTTTTTTCCGTTTGTCCATCTGTTAGTTTTTCTACCCCCGTAAATCTAGTGACTTCCGATCTATAGGTCGAGTCTAATATATTTCTGATAACAAACAATAAACGTCTTGTCTTCTCTATTCTTCCCTCGACACTGTGGATTTTCTTAGCATTTAAATTTTGTTTCAACCCATACAATTAAATTGTGATTCTAAGATAAGCATTTTTATATATATCAAAATAAATTATGATCCGCTTTTAGGCCTGTAATAATTAATTTCACCTGTATTAATTTTTGAATTCATCGGTGTAATGCATTGTTTCCAACATCTGGAGCAGATAGAAAAAAAGTAAAAATGTGTTAATACATTCTGCTATATCATATTTGCCAATTATTAGATGATTTTAGTTGGGGTTCGGTCAAGGTAGATAAAAAAAAATACAATTAAAAAAAAAGTATTTTTTTAAAAAGATTATTTGCCAACGTTTCGGCTTACATTGTAAGCCATCTTCAGGGCTATCATGAAGATAAGAGAGGACGTCCTGTCCCTAAGTTCACATTTCCAGTCATGGATAGGCAGCCCTGAAGATGGCTTACAATCTAAGCCGAAACGTTGGTAAATAATCTTTTTAAAAAAATACACTTTTTTTTAATTCTATTTTTTTTTTTGGATCTACCTTGACCGAACCCCAACCAAAAACATCTAATAATAATATCTACGGTAAAAAAAAACTCTCCTTTTGAACATATTTACCAATTTTCATTTCAAAAAATTTTACCTTTTAGAAGGTAGGATATTACAAATTTGCACAAAAATTTTTAACCAATGATAAGGATTCAAATACAATTAATAAAAAACGAGTTACTCTAAAACTGCTACTTAACAAAATAGTGTTATGTACCATAAAATTGAGGGTGGTTCATCAAATATACCCACCAGGATGATATCAGCGCAATCTCAACGTGACAGCGGCTAAGATCAAACGTTATTATAAATTGACAGTTGTTTTGGAACACACTTGTTACCTGTGAAATCACTCCTACTACCTTCCTGTTAAAACCTTGAAATATTTCACAGTCCTCTCAACAAAATTGTAGCTACGACGGTGAATGCGATACCATCCGAATCGGAAGAACCTTCATACATAACTATGGATGCCTTACATAATCATTACACGCATATATAAAGTTTCAGAGACGAAATTACAGTTTAAAGTTGTCTACTAGTAGAATATTTATTTAATATGTATTTTAATTTTTCATATTGCCATGTGATCTTTTGAATTATGTACTATCTGTAAATTTATTTTAATTTTTTATCCTTTTATATATTAGCTGAAAATGTATTATAGGATTATAGGAATTTTTCTAATTACAAATGGTAAGAGTAAGGAAGTGAGCGAGCGAGAGTGTCTACTTCAATCTAGAGTAATAGGGAGAGTCAACCGTAGATATTTGCCGAATGTCGAGATTAATCGTGCTAAGGACACAGAGAACAAGGGCCCCGGAAGGAGAACTGCTGGCGGAGCCAATCTAAATGTTTGCCGCCAGAACTGTGCGGTGGAGGGGGAAGGGCCAAGGGGAGGTTATATTGGTTCGAGCCACCACTTAGTGAACCCCAAGTCTGGTGGACGGTTCCTCTTCCCCCCAACAAATAGTTCAATATCCAACTTAATGTTCCAGATTCGAACGATGAGTAAATATTAACAGACAAATTATGACTTGACTCCGACTCCTTGAGCAGACTCCGACCGGCATATATTGCTATCTATCAAGCTGCCAGTCAATCGGTCAAACTGAGAAGTTGCCTAGTATCTATAGAGAAATATGAATAAACAATTGTTTTCTATTATAATCCTGTTTAGAAAAAAAATTAACTTAGCTAATAAATATTGTTAAAAAATCACTAGCAATTAACACCAATGAAATAATTTAAACTCAATTTATTATCACAAATAATTAAATCTACTAATTAAAATATAATTATAGAATTAACTGCCCTTACTTACCAATAAATAAATAAATAGAAATGTATAAAGTTACTTACGGTTAACAAATCAATTATGTTCAAATAAACTAAATATACTTATTTACTAAGAGGCCTAAAGATAACTTGTTAGACACTGTTACTAGTGTCTAAAAAGTTATCTTGAGGTCTTTTAGTAAATAAGTATAATTAATTAATATTGCTATATTAATAATATAAGTAACAATCACAGTTACCGAGATGGGTAACACGCGATCTGCCACGGGTACTGCCACAAACGGAGACCAACTTACCATTGACTCAGGGGGCCGCTGGCGAGCTGCTTTTCATGGAAGTGACGAGAAGGTATTACAAGCAGCTGGAATATTTCATCAGAAATTCCCAGTAAGCCGACTTCCTTCTCAAGGCAAAGGAAGCAGGTGTTATCCTACTAATGCCACTCTTCCCGTGCAAGTCTGTTCCACACGCCACTTTCTTCCGTGGTCTTCAACAATATATATATATANTGTGTGTGTGTGTGTGTGTGTGTGTGTGTGTGTGTGTGTGTGTGTGTGTGTGTGTGTGTGTGTGTGTGTGTGTGTGTGTGTGTGTGTGTGTGTGTGTGTGTGTGTGTGTGTGTGTGTGTGTGTGTGTGTGTGTGTGTGTGTGTGTGTGTGTGTGTGTGTGTGTGTGTGTGTGTGTGTGTGTGTGTGTGTGTAATAAAATAATTTAGTATACATATATAATAATATAATAAATATTAAATAAATGACAGAACTTCTTAAATGTAGTCAAATATGTGAAATATACAGGAAAAATATATATAGCTTATATACTCCCAATGGGATATGATTCCATAACTTATCACACATTGAATCGGCAACTTTTAACAACAAATAAAATACTCCTTAACTTTCTAAGATAATGAATCCAGGAGAGTTGATTCATAGCGGGTAAATGTTGTTTGGTTTGCATCAATATCAAACATCAAAAGAGAATGATAAAATAATAAAATATTAGTGTCTTAACTATTATTATTCTTTACTATTTAGTAATCTGAATAATTTGATTAAAATTAGATGCATTAGAAAACAACTATCCTTCACTAAAAATATATTTAAATTATTGTATAATCAATGTTCTTCTCTTTAAAAATTATAAATGTGGTAGTTTTAGATGATAACAAAATTATCTATCTCAATAAACAATGTACGCTTACTAAACGGAAGAATCCTGCTCTTTAAATTTGTTTGATAGTAAATTTAATTTCTATTTTTTTTTTTGCACTCTGATTAAATTAAAGTTTATTTTATTAAAAATAATACAGAAAGGCAGATGAAATATTTAATTTAAAATTTAACCCATACTCGTGAATTAGAAATAAATAAATAAAAAATGAGAAAAATTCGTCAAAAAATAAATTAAAAACTGAGAATAGAATCTTGTCTGAATTTTATTGGAGAGTTAATAATAAAAGAAAGGTGAAACAGAAAATGAGTTTCAAACAAATTTTCGGTTGAAAAAGAGACAGACTGTAAGGGCTGTACAAAGAAAGACAGATGGGGCTGGCGAGTGAGGAATTCCACATGAAATTAGCATTTTCATCCTTTTGTTTTCAACATTTAATATTACTTTATTAAAGCATTTTGAGAAAGACGCCCCCCCCCCCCCCAGTTTTATTGTGTGGGGCGGGTCTCTCCCTCTCCGCTAGTGGAGGATTGTGTTACTTCATCCACTGCCCCTAATGAAGACTCATAAATGTCTTTTATTCGGTCTCTTTCCGGCGGGGGTGGCAGGGGGTGGCAGGGGGTGGAGGCGAGAGGGTGGCGAGAGGGATATTTCAATTGGCGGCAAAAGCTTGTAGTGCTTCGCTGGAGCCAGCCACTGTTTTCTGTGTGCCGACTCTCGGGGGAGGAAGCGGACTATTTCCCGACATAATACGCCCCCGCCCCCCAAATTGATAGAAATGCCACCCTGATAACACCCCTTCCCCCGCCTCGTTTGTGTGTTTCACGCTTCGCCTCCCATCCCTCCTACGGGATATAGGTAAAAAACATCTGATTCTTATAAAGTACTCACTTGATTGTCCTAGATTTTCAGAAAAAAAGCCATTTAAATTAGGCGCATTCCAATAATTTACTACATCAGTAATCTCTATTAACGGGGATCTTTGTTATGCATTGTTAACTACTAAGCATACTTCCTCTGCATCATAGCGTATAAAAACCATACAATTATTCAAAATATACAAAATCAAGTAAACTCAATTATTTTGATTCTCTCAAAACAGAATTTCGTTTTCGCATTATAATGGGAAAAGTAAAATTTCATTATTTCAACAAGGAGAACATTTTATTATTTCTCAGCTGTTAAATTGAAATTTGGGGTTGAATATCCACTTTCATAATTGTCTACGTTCACTGAGTAAGAGCTAAAATGTTACTTAGTCAAAGGGTTTTATTTCTTCTATAAAGTTACTTCATTAACAACCAGTTTCAGTGTTATTCTCTCATGTCTGTGTAAAGCGGTTTTATAGAAGCTATCATCTATTACATTCGGATAATTTTATTTACATATCGGCTCTAATTTTCGCTTTTCTATGATATGTAATTTATAACTTTAAATTCCTTTTCAACTATTGGATAGGTGATAATTATTGGTAACTACTGAGTTTCTGAATTCAAAGATCTGCAGAATCGGTCGCTTTAACCTTTCAAAATGTATCTTATTTTCCACTATCCTGAGGCTTTCTTTTACAAAATTAATTTTTGTTTTTCCTATTTTCATTAAAATTTTACTTTTTCGAGCTCTGAATCTATGTACTTAAATATTTTTAATTTATTCAGGTTTCTCTCCCATATGAAGAAAAATGTCTTATGTAGGCTTTTAAAAGTAAAAAAAAAAATTTTAAAAAATGATTCTCTGAAATATTTTCTTAGTTGTGCATAAATATATGTAATTTCTAAGGGTTGAAATATTGCTAAGTTTAACTCACCCTCCCACAACCCTATACTCTCGTAGGAATTAATTTTGGTTGATATTAAATAAGGGAAAGTGGGAATTAGTGGGAGACCGAACTTTAAAATTGTAATATCTTTGTTATTATTAGCATAATTGTAAATCATTTTATCATAATTAAGAAAAAGTTGTTATTGGCGAAGTAAAAAATGTGTAGAGTATAGAATATCAAGGCCCATAAAGAATATTTTTTGTTGAATATGCATTGAAAAGGGGTTATGAGGAAAACCATATTTTATTATATAGATTTCTGTTTCTTTTTTTTTAAATTACAAACAAGTTTAAAGAACATAATCAGTGCCAAATATAATTTTCTACAAATTATGTTTTCTATCATTTTTGTGAGAAATCACATAGATCATCAAATAGATATATCATGATTAGCATGAAAATGGGATCTTAGTGACACGACGTCCCCTCTCGCCATCATGATAGCCCTGAATATGGCTTACAATGTAAGCCGAAACGTTGGCAGATGATCTTTAAAAAAAAATTCACTTTTTATTCAATTTGTATTTTTTTTTTTTATATCAACCATGACCGAACCCCAACTAAAATCATCTAAGAATAATATCTACTGTCAAAAAACTCTCCTACCATAATATCTATTCAGTACGCCATAAGTTCAACCCCGATATATCTTCAACTACAAATAGACCACAGACTCCTAACCGATTTATATTACATTAGAGGAGGCTTAATTTTGAAAATATTAGTCTCAAAGAATAAATTTTTAGCATTGAGACTACAAATATTTCAACTGGGCTTCCAATTGAACATTTGAGTAGTAAACAAATTGTTTTATAATAAATATGTATTTTATGAATGGCTGTATATAGATATTTTTTCATAAAATAAATTAATTTTTTTGAATATTGAGTGCTACATAAAAATGAAATAAGTTCCAAAAAAGGAAATAAAAGTATGTAAAAGTAAATACTATTTAATAAGTATGTTTGTATAAGTAAATACAATTTGTTATGAAGAAATTTCATAATAATTAAATCTCTTGCGCACGGTTGAAGAATGAATGAATTAAGCCGAAACGTTAGAAGATAATTAAAAAATTACACATATTTTAAATTTGTATTTTTTGGATCTACCTTGACCGAACCCCAACAAAAAACAACATTTTCTGTATTAATGAATATAACTAAGTAGGCTGAGCACCTACCTCAGATTTTCAGTATTGAGCCAGGATTAGTGGTCTTTCTTTTTCCGAACATAGCTCCAGCTTATAATACATAAATGTTAATTAACTATCATTTCTGTCCATGTCAATGAAGCATGGAAAATATGCTTGGACTAGTCTCCTTCTGTTTCTCAGGATCGAAGAAAAAATATATTTTTATCTTCGCGAGGAAAATGAATGTGAATGTCTTCCCGAGTCTCAGTGTGTCTCTCTAGTAAAGACAATATGTCCATCTCCTTTTAATGCCAAATTGAGCTGGAACACATGATAATAGTTCTGTCACCGAGGATCAGCGTAAAACAAGCGAATTTCTGAGCATCGTAACTTAAACATCTGTATTTGAACTTTACATCTGAAATAGTAACCTACACCTGTATTTTAGATAGAACCTGTATTTTATCGATACACATATGACTGTTGTTTAGTTTCACTAAACTAAATATTACACCCAAAAGGAGAGTTTTTTTTACCGTAGATATTATTCTTAGATGACTTTAGTTGGGGTTCGGTCAAGGTAGATCCAAAAAACAAAAATTTAAAAAATGTATTTTTTAAACTTGTGTTTTTTGGATCTACCTTGACCGAACCCCAACTAAAATCATCTAAGAATTAAATATACAACTACCACTAAACTTTTCCACTCATCTTCGTCTGATTTCACTCTACAACAAAGTTGATCACATTTTACATTTAAAAGCGATTTGTCAGATTTAATTAAAATAAGCAATTAATTATGTCTTTATGCCGAATAGCTAGAAAATTTTGGTAAACCCCCACTACTAATAGTTAAATTTCGCTGTGTAACTCCAGAAGTATGCGTTTTATCAAGAAACATACCTGTTCTGAGTTTCATAATTTAAAATTAAAATTGCAATGGAAGTTTTCCTAAAACTTTAAATTTTAATAAAAAGTACTATCGAGTATATTCTTTATTTAAAGGTAAGGAGACTAGACATATTTTATTATCCAATAAAGACTTATTGTACAGTCTAATAAAGACATATTGTGCTGTCTAATAACAAAAAGAAAAAAAAAAACTTTATTCCTCTACAAAAAGGCATGGTATTAATCTGAAATCCTTTATTTCATTAGGCCAATTCATTTAAATTCTTCTTTATATTAAATATTATTGTTCTTAAATGGTGTCTAACACCATATAAAAGTAAATAGAGGAGTTATTTGTGAATTACAAATCTGATTTTGTTTAAAACTTTAATTTTCCAAGAATTAGTTTTATTTACTTCACTTATTACTGGACGTTCATATGAAAGGAATTTCTTTTCTTTTTTCTGTACATAAGAGTCGCAATTAAATTCAATTTTGTATCATTTGTTTATTGTTCCTCGTCTGTCGTGTATTTATGTAAATTAAGTCAGGGGTTGTTTTCCAAAGAAACTTTCTTGTCATTTTCAAAAAAATGTTTTCCTTTGAACGGATATTTAAATATTCTTGTCTTACTTTATTAAGTATTTTTGTTGGCGTAAAATGATTTATAAAGCATTAAAATGAGAGGGGCAAAGGGAAAATTAGAAGTTCACTTTTTTCCTTTTACCTTTTCTTCTTAATTTTTATTTATTTTGCTTGAACTAAGCTTAAAGAGGCCTTCAAACAATGAGAGGTAGGAATTTTATTGAGCTCTTCAGACATTTATTTTTTTATTTGTGAAAAGGGAACAGAAAAAATTTAATAAATTGCAGCATTTTTTTTTTTTTTACTTAATTAAATAGAAGGCTTTAGGATGGGTAAAATGCTTAGGATTCCCGCCCATGTCGCTCATGAAGAGCAAATTCTTTTCCAATTTACCGACATACAGTTAAAAAAAAAAAAAAAAAACCT
>KZ808192.1:185163-196277 GCA_000696205.2 Oncopeltus fasciatus | reverse complement strand
GTTCAAGGACATAAGAAAATGACCAAAAAATATTGTAAAAGAATTATTAATTTTTTTCATTTTTAAAATATAGTATTCTAAAAAGTACCTATTTAAAAAATAAAAAAAGAAGAAAATATAGAATAATTTATTGAAATTAAAACACATGATATAAAATAAATAAAATTATTACCAATATTAGGACTAAGCTCTTTCTATATATTATACTTTAGAAAAAGAAAAAAAAATTATTCCGGTACCGGGAATCGAACCCGAGCCTCCTGGGTGAAAGCCAGGTATCCTAGCCACTAGACCATACCGGAGATGGTAGAATTCGCATAGTTTTTCATTAAAGTGTTATCCTAAGAATAATGAATTTTTCCTGATATTATTAATAATACGGAACTTGTGGTTTTTTTTCTTTTCCAACACTTCCCGTTCGTTTTAGAAATTTCAATTTAATTCCTTTACTTACACACTTATTTATGTATTTTTCAAATTATTTTAATACCCCTGTTGGTTAAATAAGTCTTTTAAATTTAATGTTTTAATTGAGTGTCCACTTTATATATTTCAGTTTCAGTAATTTTTCCATTTTTATTTATTATTATTAGTATTTGTTGACTGTTATTTATTATTTTTGGATTTGCGGCACTGACCGTTTTTTCTTTCATATTGTTATGTTTTTCTTTTGACTATATTGTGAACAATTTGCAAATGTAATTTTATTTACAGAATTAAATAAATAGATTTAAATAAGAAAAAAAATCAGCATGTCTCATTGGATGATGGTCGATAGTAAATTCAGGGTAGATCAGTCGAAATTTCTTGACACAAGGGTGTTCCTTCTTGACGGTTCGTAATAATTAGCCACTGGCCGCAATTGTGTTCCCTCCTCATGAGACTGTAATTAACACGGCTTCCTGATAAGGTTTCAACTCATTCTATTTTAAATCCCCTTTCACGATCTGACATCAAGAAAATATTGGAAAAACTCAGTCGCCGAGGAGCTAGATGAAGTAAATGATTTTATCCAGTGTTAAATAAAAATAACTATATATAAAAAAAATGATAATTTCGTGTCATTTTAAGGCACCTGCCTCTCTGCCGGCGTAGTCTATTCAAACTATAAATTAATAGATCCATCTGTTCTGATAGACAAATGTATGTTGGTGATGGTTGCACAAAATTCACGGCTACGAAAGTTTCAGCGCAATTATGCAGACTGTTAAGTTTGTCTACTTCTACAAGAGGGAGTTTTCTATTGGCTGTGCCGGGTTCCGACGGGTCGTATTCGATAGGAGCCATTCAAGCAACCGGTCGACATTGGTCCAAGGCCTCGTGAGACTGTAGACGGAACTGGCACACGCACACTTTCGAAATGAGAGTATCCTTAACTCTTCCTGGTAGCAACGAGTGTCCTGGGGCGCGATTTTAAAAGTTGTCCCTCGACCCACTTTTTCGACAGTTGTCAAAAGGGCTTTTTTCATCCTTCCCTTCATCTTTGGTTTTATTTATTTTATTCTTATTCATTTAACTTACCCTATTTTTTTTTTTAATTTTGACTTATAGTTACAGTATGAAAAGATTTATTTATGTTGCTATTTATACAATGTCAGTGAAATTAGAAAAATTGATATACATAAAAATATGTTTAATTATATGCAATAATTAAGATTGTTATATTAAAAAATGTATTTCATTCTTATAGTTTAAAAAAAAAAAAATTAGACTGCAGAATAATAAGAATAATTCTTCATTGAATCACGAGTTCTTTATTTTCTATAAATATTTATATATGTGTATAGACCTGATAATATATAAACACATAAGTATTTATATATAATAAGTAATTCTTCGTTCATTCATTGGTTATACATAAGATATGCTAAATAGTCCAATGAAATTTTTATGATAAGCAAATCATTTTACTATAAATAATCACTCCCCCTCCCCTATGCTAGCCAATTTAAATATGATAATTTCTAAATAAGATTCTCAGGGTCATAGCAGGAAGGACGATAGAGTATTTTTTTTACTTTATGTCAAGCCTTCCTTCACTATCGATTTAAACTCTGAAAAATGGAGTTTCTACTTTTATCACTCACATTTCTTTGAAAATTTTGATTAAAAACATAATAATTAAAGGCTTAATTTTAACTGAAAGCGAACTTTGCACATAAAAATCGTCAATAGCAAATATTATAGCCACTTAAACTTTGTTTAAGATGTAAGAAGTTAAGATTGGGGATAAACTGATATGACTTTTTTCATATATAAAATTTAAATTTAAATAAATAGATTCTGTATAGAAATTTAAATTTAAGGCATTGGAGCCAAAAAACATAAAAAATCATACTTTTAATGAAATTAGCATTCCTCTGCAGCGATGCATTTTAAATGAAATCATCAATTAAAAATTTTACCACACTAAAATATGATTTAAGTGGTCTTATTTTACTGGTCTAAGTACTAAATTCCTACATTATACATTAAAAGAGAGAATAATTAAAATGTATTTGATTATTATTGGTCTACCATACAATTTACTATACAAAACAATTAAAAATTAAACAAATTAAGAGTAAGAAATCTTGATAAAACAACAACAGACTGAAAAAGTAAATAAGTAAATAGTGGGTTCATTGAAAGGGAAGTTTGTAGGGGGAGAGATTTAATTCCTCTTTTGTAGGGAAGTTAGTTTTAACAATGGCGTATAGAGGACGCCAACTTCGTACTTTATCATTTTTTATCTAAGGCTCAGGTTTCATGAAGAACACAGCTCGTTAACTGGGTACCGGTGCTAATGAAGAGTTCATCAATCCCGAAAGCTGTTAGCAAAACAAAACTGAATAGTGATGTAGGAGTAGTAAAATAGAACCGGACTGGGAGTAGTGCAAAGTTATCGCCTACTATTTTTTTTTTTTTTTTTTCTTAGGGCGTGTCGAAATTTTGTTCATTGACGCCATTGTGTCATTTCTGGTCCTTGTGCGGGAGAGACGGGGCCGAAGACGGAGAGGACGCAGCGGGAACACAACCAGACATCTTCATCTTGTGTCGTGATCGGCTACTCACTCAAAATTTTTTGAAAATTAATTACTGTGTTTGATTCAATTCAAAGCTGAATTTTCTTTAATGCAACATAAATCGATTTTAAATACTGTATTAGTTGTGGTATTTGATCCCACATTAATTTTATACAATAAATTGAAGGGAATACAATAAAAAAAATCTTACTACCTCAGCAAAGACTCGAACTCGGATCTCCTGCTTTCCGGGCAAGTATGCTATCCTTCACACCACCGAGACTAGCCAAAAAAACCATTCTACTCCCTGCACTCTACTCCCAGTCTAAACCCCCGAGTAAGACGAATATATCGTCTTATGCTAGAAGGAGCTAAAATTGTCAGCTATTTGTTAGACTCTCGTTTTTTTAAACAATAGATGCAAGGGAATAGAATAAAGAATCTAACTGTCTCAGCCAGGACACGTACCTGGATCTCCTGCTATCCGGGCCGGCGTGCTAGCCGATTGCACCACCGTGACAAGACAGATAACTTATTAAAAATCTCGTTTTTTTTTCTCTTTAATTTCTCTCTTTAAACACTGTACTAATTGTGGTATTTAATCCTACCTTAATTTTATAGAATATATGAAAGGGAATAGAATAAAAGAGAAGCATCCGGGTTCGAGTCCCAGCTGAGGCGGTAAGATTTTTTTTTATTGATTGTAATCCCTTGAATATATTGATATGAATCGATTTTGTTCTCCGAGTTATGTTTTAGCCAATTAAAGGTTATGCTTCTGTCAAATAGGCCACCTTTGATGATTTGAGCAATTATAAGAGTGCACCATTGGGAGTTTGGCGTACACTCTTGAGTGCTGTTTGTGTGCTGGTTGCACCCCTACGTGTGTGTGTACAGCAGATTGCCAGGGACACAAGAACGCTAAGCTCCCCATCGCTCTCCGAAGTAACTCTTAAAGCCCTCCACCTCTTTCAGGAGAAGTCAATCATTTATTCATTGTGATTCAATCTGCTGTGTAAACTCTCCGAGTGTGCCCCCTCCACCCCCTCCGCATACCCTCTCACCATGCGCCTCTCGTCTCCCCTCACCCCTATCTCGCTCTTACCCTTCCCCTACCCCCACCCATCGTTTCTACTACCTTATCCTACATTTCTTTAGTGTTTCCATTTCCGAACCATTGTGATGGTTTTTTGCTAATTATCTCATTCCAGCCTGTATGTCTGGTATAGCTTTCTTCTATTGTTCACCCAGCGGATAAAATGTGCAATTTGTTCTTTATCGATGAATACTAAATTATTTTTATCATTAATCATTACAAATATTGTTATTGTGTGATGTTAAATCTAATCAAATCTTGTTCTAAGAAATTTAGCTTTTGATGCCCAGTCAGTACACACAATTTTTGAAAATATGATCAAGGAGAATGATATTTTATTTGTGATTAATTTACATTTTTGCTAATGTTATTTTAACAATAATACTAATTAAGTATTTTTATCCTCATGATGATTGGGTAAGGATTTCATCGAAGGCCCTCGTCACCATCATGTACTTAGCGCAGGGATTATAGCACTGTGTCCCCGAGGTACTTCAAAACAAAGGTACATTTACGCTCCTTTATATTTTTACCGTTTCTTCTTCCGGGTTGGACCGTGTCAAGTGGTTGATAGTTGCCGAGCTTTCTCACATCATGTGATGGCTTCTTCAGGGCTGAGAAGAGAATTCTTCTCTCGGCAACTATCAACAACTTGACACGGCCCAACCCGAACAGAAGAAACGGTAAATACATCTGACGACCGTCGAAGCCTACGTGAACATCCTTCATATATTGTTTAATAGTTTTTCAAATATGCATCTGATGAGAAATGGCATCGTGTCATTGAGGCCTCAGAGTGCAACACTTCTGTCCCACGCCATCGACACTCCGGAGTTCCATACATCGGCCAGTCCCACCTGAGCACATCAAACTCCAGTAGGTACACAGACTATGGGGAATGAGGTGAATCCCGAGTGTGCAAGGGTGAAGCAGGAGAGCGGAACTTACCCCCTCCAGGAAAATAGTGGGGGTTGTGATGAGGGGTGGGGGGTGGGGCACAGGGGTGGTAATTAGTAAGAAATAATTAGGTTGGAGTGAAGGCAATATGGGCGCACTACTCTGTCGGCTGACCGCAAATATTTGGGGTCGTTCCTGCACCATTCACATCGGCTTCAAAGAGTCCCCAACCCCTTCACGTTAAAATTATTAAATCCTGTTCCGCGGGAGGAGGGGGGGTGGAGATATTTCATCTTCATTTGCTTAGTTTGCTACCGTATAAATTGTATTACCTTCATAAACTTGTGATTTGTTCTGTTCATTTGCTTATATTAATAATGTATAATCAAAAACTTATGACATACTGACTCCTCTTATTTGTAAAGTTTATATTTAATAATTATAATGTTCAATCATAATTCTTGTTTTAAGCTGTATAATCGTATAAATTAAAGCCTGCAATCGATTCAATTCCCAAATTAAATACTAATATAGATTTCTACATATGTATGAACAGTGTTGTCCAATTATTAATATTATTATATATTACGACCCTGCTTTTATTATTAAAATCCCTCACTACTCTATTTGGTTGGGTAATCCCTCGAAAGATCAAAACATACATTTTTTTAAATTAAAATGATTCCCGCATGTGTCATATGTAATTAAAAATAAAATAAAGATAAATACATATTTCTAGAAACACAAGGAAGTAGTTATTTAAAAAAAAAAAATTAGATTCAGCCGAAATGGCATATCACGAAATAATATTGCTTTATTATATTCTTATGAAATTTTGTCTGAAGTTTTACAGAGCGATTCATGATATATATTTATCTATCTGTAGATCTATTATTCATATATTAATATTTTTGTTTAAAAATATCTTATCGTTTCCTCTATCGTTGTCACCTTTACCGGAGGCGAAAAATGAATGTCACCATTCTATCAAATGCAGCTACATTTATAAAGATGAGGGTTTTTGGCGCTAGATAGCAATGAATTAGTGGTTAAAACTCTTTTGGTAAGGTTCTCCTTCTTATCACACTGGACTTATTGTGGTAACATTAAAATATTTCAATTTAATTTTAATTTGTTTTATTGGAGAATTTTTTTAAATCATAGTTCGTTAAAAAAAATTGTTTTTAATCGGAGTAACGAGGTTACAGAGAAAAATGAAATTTCGCAGTTAAATGAAACTTGATAGAATTTCCCCTGAATAGTTGTAGTTGAAATACTTTTAGAACAGATTAGTACAGCCTGTCTGGATTAGGAATGGAGCTAATTTCAGGATTCTCATTGGTTGACTTCTTATTAAGGTACTAATCTGATTAGCATCAATAAATCAATAAATATTTTTTACAATAATAATTAAGAAAGAGAGCTTTATTATTCTCACATTGGGGCCTTACCAGCAAGCGTACAGACTTATTTTCCGGTCAAAGCTATGTAGGTTGTTGGGTGAAGTCAAGGGTGAGTGGAATAGGATTCAGTAGCCTGTTGACCATTAAGGTCTCTGTGTTACATCAATTCAAAAATCAATTGCACATTTATGAATTTTTCAGGTAAACCAGTCTTATTATTAGATTATATTTCAACGGAAGAAAATTATGACCTCCAGTGTTTAAAATAAAATCTAAGGACTTGAGTAATCCTTGTAATTACCTGCGGCGGATAGGGAAGGCCCTGGCGGGGAGCAGGGGGGGTTCTTGTGAAAAAATATTAAATTATGAAATACATGTCTGGTATAAGTTGGTAGTGATGTATCACAGGGTTTCGGGTTTAAAAACGGGAGAGGCTTCGCCAGACAAATGGCTCTCATAACTCAGGTCGAGAGGAGAGAGCTTGTTGATCCTCAATAGCCAAGGGTTGGGGTCATTAATCAGTTTGGGGCTTTATTCTGTGGTGGGGGGGGGGGGGGTATCGTGGCGCCGGCCTCCTAGATCCTGACTTAATTCGCTCATTCCCCCCTCTCCATCCCCACCCTCACACAAGAGTGGGGATGGAGGGGGGAATGGGGAAGAGAAGAGACTGTACCCCCTAAAGACCTTACAGCGATTTGGTTGTCACGGATATCAGTAAAAAAAAAACTAGAAATTAGCTTGACATTTTTTTTTTTTTTTTTTTTTTTTTTTTTTAAATAGGCATGAAAAAAATAATACAGGGGGTAATTCTGGTCTTATTGTCAACTTTAATGAAAATTTAATAATGACCTATGTCGGGAAATAACTAAATATAATTTCATAAATATTATTTATTTTGTGGTCTTTAATCCCACGTAAATTTAGATAATTTTTAGTGCAAGGGAACAGAATAAAAAATCTAACTGTCCCAGCCAGGACTCGAACCTGGATCCCCTGCTATCCGGGCCGGTGCATTTACCACTTATGCTACCGGGACAAGTCTGATAAGTTTCTGATAACTTATCAGACTTGTCCCGGTAGCATAAGTGGTAAATGCACCGGCCCGGATAGCAGGGGATCCAGGTTCGAGTCCTGGCTGGGACAGTTAGATTTTTTATTCTGTTCCCTTGCACTAAAAATTATCTAAATATAATTTCATGGAATATTGTATACCTTAGTCATGAAAATGTGATCTTAGGGACATGACGTCCCCTCTCGCCTTCATGACAGCCCTGAAGAAGGCTTACAATGTAAGCCGAAATGTTGGCAGTTGTTTAAGAAATACACATTTTTAAAAATTTGTATATTTTTTTTGGATCTACCTTGACCGAACCCCCTCCCCCCAAAAAACATCTAATTATAATATCTACAGTAAAAACAAAAAAAAAACAAAAAGAAAACTCTCCATTGTATACTTTTTATATTTATTTCCACTTATAAGCTTTGTTTATTTCTTCTTCTTGCTGTCTTGATGAATTTATTCATTTGCATGTTTCATATCTGTCAATGATTAGTCAGTTTATTTATATATTATTTAGAATAAACCCAATAAAGTTCAAACAATAACCTTATAAATATAAAACTATTAAATTTCGAAAAAGTCAATGCAGAGGTAATAATACATTTGAAAGTTTCTTGCTTACATAAAATTTCAAATTTTAACGTACCAAACCGGAATAATAAAGTAACTATTGAGAGTATTTTCATGATAGTTTAATATATATGTAAATCCATGTATATATTTTTATATCATACCAACTAAACACATAGTGATATTCACAAAAACCAACAAAATTTTGAATTAGAAATTTCGTATGGCACTTTTAATTTTTTTTTAAAGAGTCAGACTCCCTATCATCCACTAAGAGTCTCTAATAAAGAGAGGGCTATCTACAGGTTACCACCCCATTCCAAACTGGTTTAGGAAAAGCTATTATTTCTCAATAAGAGCTTACATTGGTCGGGATTTGAACCCTCTCATCTGCCCTGACGCCATTCTTTTAAACTTTAAAATCCAAAGAAAAACTGTATTCTTTTCTAACCAGAATTAAATTATTATATGTGATTGACAATGGTAGTTGAAATGTCAAGTACGAGTGAAACAAATTTTATTCAGTTTTGAGCAATAAAACTCAAAACAGACTTAGTTATTGATAAAATGACTATTAATGGAAACTACAGAAATGGAACAGGTATGAAAAACCTGTTATCTGTATCATACTATTTAGTTATTGAAGGTTTGTTTTAGATGATTTGTAGAGTTAATAAAAATGTATTTATTATTAAATAATAAAACATGTATCAATTAACTGCGATGCTAAGAACTTTCCTTAATTAAAACAGTTCCTTCTTTCAGATTATAAATGTAAAAATTCTAGAAAGTTATAAATTTCAATAATTTTTTTTTCTTGAGGCTATTGATTATTTCTATAGTATAGTTGGGTTTAGGCATAAGATAATTTTATGTATGGTAAAGTCAGCTGGTGGATGTGCATATTTTCTCCAATGCATAAGAAATAATAATTGAATGTAGCTGCCGGCTTATCGGATCTGACTGTTTAGGGTATACATATGTATGAGCGGGGCTGTCGGTTCTACATCTGAAGGCCTCTCCAAATATACTTAGCATCATAATACTATTAACTAGGGTATCTGTCTGCTGAATAATACCGGACCGTACTCTGCTACTGTATTCGTCCGCCGTGCGCGCGACCCTCTCCCTTATACACCCCTCTCATTTTAATGCAGCTCTAGGGGAGAACTGGCAGGGGGGGCTGTCTTAGAAATGGCCCGCGAATAATCTATTTCTGTTGTTGGGGATCAAACTTAAAACTGTATTCATAATATAGTAGTCAATGGGACAGTTCTCTTGAGCAGACTGTGCTACGAAGAAAAATTGTAGGCACAAGAGAATTGAAATCTCCAAGAAGAACCTTTATAATCCCTAATGGGCAGTTGTCCTTCCAAGTTCACGTTGTACATAAGCTTATGTTTATGTAGATGATCAGTTTATATTTTTGTAAGCCCACTGTAATGTAAGAGATTAATTATAAAACTTCCTTCCCATTCTCAGGCACAATGTACGGTAGTTACATTCCATTACCAGCTAACGTGTTTTTCCTTACACAATGAATCTGGTCACAAAGGTAGCTACAAGTGGAATTTGTATCCATTGTCATGTCCTTGTCGATCCAGCCCATTTTCTGGTCACTGGCTTCTTCTTTTACCAAGGTCATCATTTTTCACCAACCTCGAGAGAAGATGCATTGATTATACTACACTCAGTGGTAGTAACAATTGTCTGAATAGCTTTCTTTTTTATTTACAGCAAGAATTTTTAGTGCAAGGGAACAGAATAAAAAATCTAACTGTCCCAGACAGGACTCGGACCTGGATCTCCTGCTTTCCTGACCGGTGCGTTTCCATTTACGCTACCGAGACAAGTTTGATAAGTTATTAAATTCTCCGCACTAGTGTCGAGAGTCTAACCTCCGAGGCAGACGAATATATAGTCTTATGATCGGAGGAGCTGACATTGCCAAGCTCTTTAAATGACTCTCGTTATTTATATTTTTTTTTTTTGTGGATTTAATCCCATATAAATTTTAACAATTTTTAGTGCAAGGGAACAGAGTAAAAAATCTTAGTGTCCGGTTCGTGTCTTTTCTGGAACAGTTAGATTTTTTATTCTGTTCCCTTGCACTAAAAATTGTTAAAATTTACGTGGGATTAAATACCAAAAAAAAAATTGTTTGGAATAGTAAAAAAAATAATATTTAAAAAAATTATTTTTGACGTACAATAAATCATATATAAAACCTCATTTTATTTTGAGTTTTATTTAAATAGTGTTCCGTAGGTTTTATTAATAAAAAGGATTTTTTTTTTTTAATTTGTTTGGTCAAAAATCGGAAATTATTTAAAAGCAAGCCTCAAATTAGCATATTTTATTAAATATAAAATTACAGAATTTCGGATTAAATTGGTAAACATTAATCAATGGATGGGGATTAACTTGTTGCTAAATGAGTGGGCTTATTCAGACTAAGTAATATCCCCACGAAATCTGTAAGCTCTTTGGAATATCATACGATCGAAAACATTGACTCTGGGTTCTCTGAGGATTAAAAAAAGAAAAAAACAATAAAATATACAATTTTAAAATATACTTTGCTCACGTATAAGTAAAATGATAAATCCTCTGATTTATTTTGTATTTTTTAAGTGTTAGCCTCCCTTTCAACCAGTTCATGGACGGAGGGGCTATCTACAAGTTGTGTGTCTCATTGTAAACATCCATGGCACAGGCCAAGCTTTCATTTCTAAAAATAAATTAAAGCTAGCCTTGGGCCGGATTTGAACCCACTACACAAGGATAGCGAGACGCGAACGGATCCCATGAGCTACTCTGTCGCCCTAATGCGTGTTTTGTTTTTATAACTTTCTGAAAATCAAAAGATCCATATTGTTTTTAATTCAGGACGAACTAAACAGTTAGGTTGAACAACCAGTCTTTTGGAGCTTTTTACTGATCTGATAAAAAAGGAGTAAAAAAAAAGTATAAATATAGTATATGATAAAAGTATACAATAAATGGTACTTCTGAAGACTTTTTAATCCAACTCTAACATTTATTTTCAACGGAGATTAATTTTTTATAAATATATTTTTATT